>LPNX010840643.1:2917-27734 GCA_001517045.1 Pseudotsuga menziesii | reverse complement strand
ACGATATAATTTAAAAATTATTAGTAAGTTTTATTTTATAGGGTCATACACCAACTAGCTCAGGCTAGACTTGTGGATTAGGGAGTTTCAACTCTCCATAATTGTTTAAATCTCAGACGTAGTTGGCCAATCACTAGGTAAACCCTTTTCTGTGTTGATTGTATCTAGGAAGCTCCTCTCAAACAGGAGTTAAGCACGAGGCTGCGTGGAGACTTGGACTGAGGAGATAACCCTCTGATTCCTTGTCAAAGCGTAGACCAGGGTTTTTACGCATCTGGGGATTCTGTCTTAGACAGGGTTTCGAGCTCAGCTACCCTACCCATGCGTACGAATCAGGCTTGCGACTGTCTCCCCAGACTGTCAATATAGTTAAGGTAGCCTTTAGTCTCTTTGACATCTAGGGTTCATACACAGGTACACCGGAAGGCTATTTATGGTTGACCTTGGACGGACTTGGAAGGTAACCCCGGTAGAAAGTGTGGGAGGGCGGTGGGTAATTCCTCCGCTTGTGCCTAAGAACATCTACAGGGACGCTAAGTAACTGTCTATCAGCTTTCTTCTGGAAAGTATATCTTATACCTGTTTGTCTGTTTGGCTTTAGGAATTTTTAGTGAGTGCTGTGTGGTTTGTCTGTACTTAGTGTGCCTTTAGGTGTGTGCTTTGTAATTTTGGTTGCCTATCAACCTCAGACTTTGTCTCCTGGTTTGAAACTATGTCTAGCACCCCTTTGAACACCAACTAAGAGATCCCCATGCTGGGAACTCCGTGTGCTATTCCTCTCACGGGGAATGTTGGTGTTCCCTTGATGGCCACCCTGAATCTACCTGGATTCACCCTAGGGTTACCGGTATGGTTGTTTTCCACTCCAACTATCCTGAATGCTCCTGATGCTTCTCAAGTAAGCTCTTTATATCAAGGGCATCAAAACACTGCTTCCCCTTCACCTGTAGTTGATTCTCCTCCTCCTTCTACCTCATGCGGTGAAAGTACTGATACTAGTAACCGGCAGTCTAAAAGGAGTAAAAGAAGGAGGAATAGGAAGAAGGCCCATAAGCAAGGGGGCACCCGTTCAACCTCTGCAAGTCAAGTTGAACCTCACCACCCAGCTTCTGTGGTTCATGCTGGGGGCACCCATCCAACCTCTGTAGGTCATGTTGGATCTAAGCACTCAACCTCTGCAAGTCAAGTTGATATTCACCACTCAGCCTTTGTGGTTCATGCTGGGGGCACCCATCCAACCTCTATAGGTCATGTTGGATCTAAGCACTCAACCTCTGTAGGTCAAGTTGATCTTCACCATCCAGCCTCTGTTGATCATGCTGGTGGGATCCTTCCAACCTTTCCAGGTCATGTCGGATCCAGTCACTCAGCCTCTGCAGTTCATGCTGAGGGCACCCATTCAACCTCGGTTGTTCAAGTTGAACCTCTCCATCCAACCTCTGTAATTCATGTTGGATCCATCCACCCAGCCTCTGTGGTTCATGCTGGGGGCACACACTCAACTGCTGCAAAGCATGTTGATCCTAACCACTCAGCCTCTGTTGCTCATGTTGGTGGTGCCCGTCCAACCTCTACAAGTCATGTTGGACCCAGTCTCTCAGCCTCTGCAAGTCATGCTGGGGGCAGTCTCTCAGCCTCTGCAAGTCATGCTGGGGGCAGTCTCTTAGCCTCTGCAAGTCAGGCTGGGGGCAGTCTCTCAGCCTCTGTGGTTCATGCTGAAGACAATCCGTCAACCACTGCGAGTCATGTTGACATTGTTGAAAAGACTACCCGTTCAAAACACAAGCCCAAGTTTCCTTGTAAGCTTTGTGAGGGAGACCACCTTACTTATAAATGCCCTTCTATTGCGGAGGTGCGAAGAGTTTGGTTTCATGGTCATCCCGTTTTTGAACATTCTGAAGCTTTTAAACAACCAACCTCTCTTAGTGAGGTTGGACCCAGTCACCCAGCCTCTGGTGTTCATGCTGGGGGCAAAATCTCAACCTCTGTAGGTCATGTTGAGAGCAAACAATCATCCACTGCTAGTCATGTTGACATCGTTGAGAAAACTGGTCGTTCGAAGTGCAAACTTAAGTTCCCTTGTAAGCTATGCGAGGGAGATCATCTTACTCACCAGTGCCCTGCTATCGCAGAGGTGCGAAGAGTGTGGTTCGAGACTCAAGAATTTCCTTCTCTTGAACAACCTATAGTTTCTCAACAACCTACTCAACCTTTTGGTTGATGAAGTGGTCGAACCAATCTCAGATTTGGTCGATCCCACTCTTCTTTCAGAGAGTGATCTTGATGTGATTGAACCAATGTCATCTTTGGTCAATCCTACTCTCCCTTCGGAGAGTGACTTTCATGAAGCGGTTGAATCGATTCCATTATCGATCAATCCCACTCTTCCTTTGGAGAGTGAAGTGTCTGCTAGTAACATTTTCTTCATTGCCAGTTCAGAACTTACTGAACAAGGGAGCACTGAACTCGCTTCGGATCAACCCCCACCAAGCTCTCGGATTGCTTCCTTTGATTGGTATAGCCTAGTTGAGCCGCGCCTTCCTTCTGATGCACCTTTCCAGATAAAGTTCAAAGTTGAACCTTATACGATTGCTCGTTGTATTTTTAATGAAGGAGCCTCAGTTATTATTTTGTTTGCTCGTGCTTGGCGAGGCATGGGATCTCCCGGCCTTGCGTCAACTGCTAGTCAGTTACTGGCGTTTTATAGAAGAACTTGTATAGCCTTGGGAATTCTTACTCAAGCACCTGTTACTTTGGGTGGGAAGACCGTCTTAGTTGACTTCATGGTGATAGAAGACCCCTTGGACTTCAATATGCTCCTTGGACGTGATTATGTCTATGCCATGCAAGCTGTGGTGTCAACATTCTTTCGTGTGATGTACTTTAATCATGGCAAAGAAATTGTCACTATCGATCAGTTGGATTTTCTTGATCCATCTCCTGACCCAACTAGAGACTAGGTCTTTCCTTTATTGGTTCCCAGTGTTTCTATAGACACTACCGCGCCACAGGTGAACTATGTGGCCTCTTGTCCTTTGTGTTCAATTACTACTGAGAAGCAGCCTCTGTTTTCATGCTTACCTTCTCGAGACTTGGTCCCAACAGTTGAGCAAGTGACTCATCCTATACAGACTATGGAGCATGCTCTCCACTCTGTTAATCCATTTGAAAGTTTAGACATGTGTCCTATTTCGGATGATCTCCTTCCTTCGGATGAAGTCTTCCTAGAGTCTTTGATACAGTTTGACCTTCTTTTGGATGTTGGTTTAGTTATGACTAAGTCTAACCCTGATTTGCCTAGTAAGCCCGACCTTTCTTCTTATGTTGGTCTTGTTGAGTTTTTGGACTCTCCCTTCGAACAGCAAGTCAGTGATCCTGACGAATTTGATTTTTCTTATGAATTTTTCAACTCCTGTGATATTGAGTTTGTTCCTGTAGACTCTATCTCCCTTGTTGATTTTTTCTCTCCTTCTGAGGTTGATCTTATTGATTATAAACCCTCGAGCCTTGGTTCTATAGATCTTCTTCGGTCGATTTTGCCTTGACTTTACCTTTTGTAGAAGATAGCAAAGTCACATGTGTTTCTACCAAAGTGACCTGCGTCGGATCTTTTCTTCTGAATATGATTCTGATGTTGTTATTTCTTGGAGACAGGATTTTTAGTTGGATTCACAGCTGTTTACTAGCCTTGTCTTGTTGTTCAAGTTGTAACTGCATTTGCATGTGCCTTGCTCGCGCTTTTGAGCCTGATGCCGGCTTCCACGCTTTTAGCTCGTTGTATAAGCCCTCATCTTTGTTCTCATTATCGCCCAGCCTTGTATCATTTTGCCTTTGCAACTTGACACCTTTTACCTTGAGGAGACGTTCCCCGAGTGTCCTTATCTTGCTCACTTTCCTTGCATTATGCATAGGTTTGTTCCTTATGCTTGGAACTAGTTTTGCCTGTCCATGATACTCGTCTCCTCGCATTTAGAGCATTCTTTCTGCTCTCCTTCGAGCTCGTTAAAAACAGTAAGGAGGCCGTGAGTTGGCTTTTCCGGACTCGTTAAAACTTCACGGGAAATATTTTGAGTTTCTTTAGGCCCAGGTCTGACTCCTCAAAATAGATTTGACTGCTGAGTAAACTTGTCCATTCAGGCTCATTAAAAATATGTGAATGGGCATCCACATTGGTGGTAGGTTATCTCTTTCTCGGACCATGTGTAATAATACAAGAAAGGATCCCTCTCTTTTCTATTTTGAATTGAGAAGAGTATTCTCAGGCATAGGTTTATCTCTTTTCCGGACCTGAGGGACTAAACTTACGGAAAAGGAACCCCCGGTATGAGCTTATTTTTCTCTTTTTCGTGCTCTGGACCAAAACATGAAAAAGATTCCGAGTGTACTCTATGTCTTTGTCATGCTCGTTAAACCCTAAAGAAGAAAGCATCGAGTTTATTGTTGTAAGCCCCATTTCTCGTAATCAAATGGATCTTTCCGAGTGATCTTGCCTTCCTTCACACTCGTAAAACTCAGGCTATATGCTGCTTTTGAATGAGCGTTGGGTAGGTGGTAATTTAACCTTTTTCGGACCTTCCTGACTAAGTACAAAAAATGTGCACCTTTTCTTCTTCGGAAGTTAAGAGAGTTCTTCTTTGGTATGTTTTATACTTTTTCGGCCTTAGGAGACTAAATTGTACGAAAAAACACACCCCCTTGAGTCTTCTTTGGAGTTTTCAGACTCTCTAAACTATGAAAACACCGTCGAGCATGTACTAGTTCGGGCTCGTAAAATCCACGAATCAGTGCCTTATCAAGCATTCTTCTTTCTTTTCTTCGAGCTTGCCAAAAATGAAGATGGTCCCGAGTTTGCTTTCTTGGACTCGTTAAACCTTTACAAGAAAGAGGGGAAGGGAAGTTCATTCACATGTTTTTTACATCATGGCAGCAAGTCTTGTTTCTTTGAACAAAGCACCAATTTTGAGTCTATCAAACAGTTGGGTCTTAGTATTTTGACCTTATCCCGATTCGGAGTTTTTTACTCCTCCAGTTGGTCTCTCTTCCAATTATATGGGGAATCTGTCAATGTCTCCTACATTACAGATTTGTTTCGTTTTTCCTTTTGTGTCAAACGCTGGCTAAGTGACTTTTGTGTCGTGCTCACTATTCAAGGAGTAAACCTTTGTCGGCCATTTTGCAGTTGCCTTGACCTTTTGTGTCGGCCATTCCCTGGTGTCAGTTCATTACAACATGTCTTGAACGTTCCTTGTCGTGAAATTCAATACCAATTCCAAATCCAATTAGTCTTTGACTTACCTCGTGTTGGATGATGAAGGATGCCTTAATGCCTTCCTTCCAACGGATCTCTTCCTATCGACTACAACACATCTTGCTCTGGGAATGAGATTTAGAGTTTTATGACAGTACCTTGGGGATTGTTGTCATCAATGGCAATTTCCCTCGCTATTGGGTAGTGGGAATACCTTAATGTCTCCTACTCGATGGATTCTTCAAGTGTTCGACTTCAAGTCCTTGTAATCACACTTGTTAGAATGTACTAGGTAGCTTGGCGACCATTTTCATTAATGGTGGTTTCCCTCATGTTTGTTAACGGTTCTCATCATTGACCGGTAATCAAACGGTTTCCTCCATGTTCGATTTCAACTCCCTTTATTCGCATGGTTAGGATTCATACCTTTTTTGGGAGGTTTGGATTGAAGACCTTGGGCCGACAGTAGCATCATCATTTTGCTATTGGCCAAGTTGCGCAAGACCTTGTTACACTTTATATGACATTTTGCTGAGACATAGATCCACCTTGTATTTTTGTGGCTATGATCGATTGTTGAGTATGGATCCACCTTGTTCATTTGTGGCAATGACTCCTTTAGATTTGATATGGCGCCTTTTTGCATATTGAGCGACCATGATAGTTTCATCGGTTATACATATGTTGGATTCGCCTGTATCTTTATGGCGATGTTTTGTATATGGACTTGTATGTCCCAGAGATCAGTTTTTCTGACATTCATCTCTCTTTCAGGTACCTTTGTTCGAGCCTTTTGATCTTGGATTCGCTGCTCTCTCCATACTCAGCTGTTTCCTTTATAATGTATTTCGGTTATCGTCTTCCCCTCTAACCTCACACATTAGGGGGCATTTGTTATAGCTCAAAATGACACATCTCTACCTATGACCACTTTCCCATGATTCCATCGCATGTCGACACTTCCATGACGACACTTCATGAAAGCCACTGAAAGTCACTGAAAAAACACCTAACTTGGAGGACCCATATCTTGAGTTCTGTAACTCCGTTTAACCTCATCTCTGCACCGTCGGAAAGATATTTCTGTTAGCTAAAACTTTCCAGAAGACACCAAAGTCTGAAAATGCCTAGAAATGCCCTAAAAATGAGTTTTTTTGTCTGTACGTGACTTGCCTTAAGGCAAACCCGCGTACGTACGCGAGTTGCTCTCTATAATACCCGCGTACTTATGCGAGTTGCTTTTGTACGCGACTTTCTATATTAGCAACCCGTGTGTATTTATCATGTATGCGACTGTTGAGTTCTGCAACCCACGTACGCCTCTTAAAAATGTCAAAAAACACGTCTTTTGAAATTCAGATAGTTTGGGTAGTTATGCAACTGACTCCTTCAGTTGTAACTACTTTGTCTTCGCCCCTAGCTCTTCCTTAACCATATAAATAGAGCTAGGGAGGTCCATGAGAGGGGACTTGAATCTTTGCATTGTTATGCTGGAGGAATCGGGACTCTCTTTGCCCACACCTTTGCCCTAGAAGCATTATCCTTGTGTTGCAGAGCTTGGAGGCTGAGTTCCTTGGAGAAGAGAAGTAGCAGAACCAGATCGAGGTTTCGTGAGGTGCCGAACTTAAAGAGAAGGTATACTTGTACTTGTTTTCAAGATTAATAAAGATGTGATGTTCTTCTTCTTCCCAAATCATTGTTCAATGTGTGATTGAAACTCTGTTTATGATCATATTATGATGTTAATCAGATCATTGTTTCATGTTTATTTGATTATCAGTGCTTTATATGTGGTCATATTGGTTTGAGGAAGGTATAATTCGTTTTGCAGGTCTCTTGGAGCAAGAGGAGCAAGAAGAGGATTGGAGAGAAAGCTTGGACCAACCTTCAGTTAGTCAGGTGCGGACCTTTCTCATCTCTAAACTTGCTTATATATGCTTGCTGAACATTATACATCCACCTTTCAACCCCAGTATGTTGATGGCCTCTTAAACCCTAGCCATTGGATACTTTCCTTTACAACATTTGGTGAATGCATAAATTTCAATGATGTATATTTGTATAACATAGATTGATTATGGTGGATAGAATGATTGATGTTCATACATTAAGAGAAAAATATAGAGCTACCTTTATGGTAATGTGAGAAAGAAACTATAGAAGGAGATTTTATGTTAGCATAAACTACCCCAAGACATGCAATGATTGTGTAACTGATTCCTTTTTCATACAAATTAAAAAAAAGTCAAAAATTAAAGGGATGGTGGGGCATGTATCGGAAGAAATCTGTATGTATAATTTTTGTGGGAAAATGAAGGAAAATATTTGGGAAGATATTTATATTGCATGAGGTTTATTTATGGTTACAACAAAAAGACTCAAGTTTACTTATCAAAGAAATCCAAGGCATCCACCTATAAGCTTGAATTCCAAAGTGAAGTACATGAATGGAAAATTGAGGAGAGTATAACTTACTAGACTGATTATAACATTTCCGAAGAGGGTTGTGAAACATTATGGGATATAATCATTGCATGGAAGACTTATCCAATCTTTGATGTGAATGTGCAAGAAGGGAATTTCAAAATCGATATTAGAGAGAGTATGCACAACTTGAACTCTTCTACCGAAACGATCACTGAGCTGCGTTTTTTTGGCTCTCCTAAAAGTGTTTAATGTCATAAGTTCAAACATGGTGCAAGGAGTGAGTGAGTTGCATAATATTACTGAAGCATGTGAGGCTCTCAAATGGGAAATTGTATGTGTCGTGAAATTGTCAACGCATAAAATAAGTGCAAGTAAGAGGCGTGATCAACAATCCTGGTGTTTAGAGAGTGGATTAAAACAATCTAGGTTTTAAGAGAACCTATTGGAAAAAAAATACTAATGTTGGCCATTCAGTCCATTGAAGCATTGGGACATTGGGATGAAGAAGATGAAATTCTTATGTCAGACAAAAACTATGATAAAGAAAATAAAATGTTGGAAATTAGATAGGTTGCGATTCCTTTGAGACCATCAAAATAAGTAAATGTCCCTATTGTCGACATTTTTTGTGTCATATGACAATGAGGTTGGTCACTATGTAGTGGTGTGCAAATAGTAGAGAGAAAAATATTTAATTCCACTTGATACTAGAAGACTTAGATACTTACGTGAACAAAATTCAAATGAGACAGTAAGTGTGTGAAGTTTCATTTAGAAAACTTTCGATGTAGGAAATAGGGGCAAGTATGTGTGGGTGTGACAAACTTGGTGTTTGGGAAGTGGAGAAAAACAACTTGGGTGTTTAGTTAACATATGGAAAAAGGATGTGGTAAAGTTACAGATTGAGTATGCCTCAGTTAGGAAAAGATGAGAGGATCGAAGAAATGTGCCAAACATGATGGGTTAGATTAAGGTTCTCACAATTTACTTAGGATGAGAGTGACAAATCATAAAAAATAATTCACAGCAAAGAATCAATGTGGAATTCGAGTTGAAATTCGATAACAAGGAAATTGAAGGAAGTTATGAATGCCTTAAGAGACACAAACACATATTCTTGAGTTTTCATTGAGAGGATGTCGATTGAAATGTATGAGCTAGAAGCAATGCTATTCTTTAAGGGGAATAAATTTGAGGAATAAAGTTGAGAACTGACAAGCCCCTCTAGAATCCATAACTCTTCAACCATTATATCTCTTTTAGATTGTAATTTTCAAATAGCAGTAGACTAATTCTATAAAATAAAAATAAAAATATATAATTGCACTGAAAATGAATTGATACATGAAAGAGATTGTGTAATGTATTTGGTGAATGCATAAATTTCAATGATGTATATCTGTATAACATAGGCTAATTATAGTGGATAGAATCATCGATGTTCATACGCTAAGAGAAAAATATAGAGCTACCATTATGGTAATGTCAGAAAGAAGCCAGGGAAGGAGATTTTAGGTTCGCATCAACTATCCCAAGACATCCAACGATTGTGTAACTAATTGTTTTTTCACAAAAATAGAAAAAAAAGTAAAAAACGAATGGGATGGCGGGGCATGTATGCATAGTTTTTGTGGGAAAATGAAGAAAAATATTTGGGAAGAGATTTATATTGTATGAGGTTTATTGATGGTTACAGCAAAAATACTCAAGTTTACTTATCAAAGAAATCTAAGGCATCCACCTATAAGTTTGAATTCCAAAGTGAAGTAGAGCAATCGAAAATTGCGGAGAGTATCACTGACTAGACTTATTATAAGATCTACGAAGAGGGTTGTGAAACGTTATGGGATATAATCATTGCATGGAAGACTTATCCAATCTTTGATGTGAATATGCAAGAAAGGAATTTTAAAATCGATAGTGGAGATAGTATGTACAACTTGAACTCTTGTACAAAAGCGATCACTGAACTGCGTTTTTTTGGATCTCCTAAAAGTGTTTAGTTTCATAAGTGCAAACATGGTGAAAGGAGTGAGTGAGTTGCATAATATTAGTGAAGCATGTGAGGCTCGTTAATGGGAAATTGTATGTGTCCTGAAATTGTCAACGCATAAAGTATGTGCAAGTAAGAGGCGTGATCAACAATCTTGGTGTTTAGACAGTGGATTAAAACAATCTAGGTTTTTAGAGAACCTATTGGAAATGAAATAGTAATGTTCGCCATTCAGTGTGTGTCAATTGAAAAATGACGAGAGGATGAAAGAATAATGTCGAACTTAAAGGATGGGATCGAGTTATCGAGACGTAGTTTATGATGAAAACGATGACGCAGAAATAAAATAGAGGGAAAACAATTCAATGTGGAATCCAATTTGGAAATTTTGAACAAGAATATTGAAGAAAGTTATGAAAGCACTGAAGACAAAATATTAAATTCTTGAGTTTGAGCTAAGTGGAGATATATTGAAATCTATGAATAAAAGACATTGTGATGGTTTAAGAGGTATAAACCTAAGACGAGCTTAGGATTTTCCCTCTTTTAATAGCGCCAAAGTCTACCAATATTCCATTTGTTTGATTTACGAGAGATATTTATGGTTTTATGTCCCCTAGAAAAAAGTGTACTACTCACAAGCACCTTTGGAATTAAGTCCTCTTAGGCTATCAAATACCCTTTGGCTTATATTTTTCAGAAGGGAGACGTGAATTAATTATCTAAAGGTTTTTATTTACATGCAATGCAAATGTATTGTTAAATAAAATAGGGTGTGGCACGAAGATTGATATTCTCTTACATATTTTTGTTATTGCGGATATTGAATGTAGTATAGAGAATCATGGATTTGAATATATTGAGTGAAATATGAGGAGTTTCCATTTTGGGAAAGTGAACAAGAGAGAAAAGGAGGACATTTCACATTCTTACAAGCTATTCCAGGATCCTAGAAGATATATACCGAGGTACAAGTTTAAATTCTTGAGTTTGTGTTGAGTGGAGATATATCAGAATGTATGAATCAGAAGTGTTGTGATGGTTTGAGAGAGATAAATTTGAGAGGGGCTTGTGGGTTGCACTCTTTTTACTGAGCCAAAGTTTACCAATATTCCATGTATTTTATTTATGATAGATTTTTATGATTGTCTGGGCCCTAGAAAAAAGTGTACAACTCACAAGCACTTTTGGAATTCATTTCTCCAAGACCATCAAACCCCTTTTGGCTTATTTTTTTTTCCAGAAAGGAGCCATGAAGTATATCTTTAAACCTTTTTCTTCAGATGCAATGCAAATGAATTAATAAACAAAACAAATTGTGGCACATATTTTATGGTGACATGACATTCTATTGTGTAGATTTTTTATTGCATACACTCATTAGGGTCTATAGAATCAGTGATTTGCATATATTGAGTGAAATATGCAGAGTTTCCATTTCGGTGAAGTGAGGAAGAGAAGAAATGAGGATATTGTACATTCGTACAAGCTATTTGGAAAAGCTAGAGTATAGTGAATCCCGCCATTATTTCACATAAATATAATATTTTTGTGAAGGATAGCATGGTCTATAATATATTGGATTAAAGTTTATATGCAAAGTTTGTGGCGACCCATGAAGATAATTTTTCTTGTAGAGCATTTTTATGAAATGGTGTTCATTGATGATTACAAAAGAAATATTAAAGCTTACTTCTTGAGGAATTAGAAGAATTCTCATGTAATTTAAAAAAATGAAATAGTGAAACAAAGAATGCAGGAGAGTGTAACTCATTAGCATGAGGAAAATATATGGTTGTATTGGAGGAATTGGGTGTAAGTGAATAAATTTGATTCAATAAAATGTGGTTAAAAGATCAGGTATCAAGGAAATAATAAACAATTGGGTAACTATTATAATACATAGGAAATAAGCATGGAGGAAATGGAGATCGAATTAGGAAAGCTGCATTAAAAAAAAGTTGGGATGAGAGAATGTAGCAATTCTTTTGGATGATGGATAAAGTGCAAATTGGAGATCAAATGAACGTGGATCATAGGAAGGAAAGCTAGATGTATGATATCAATATTTTATAGCTTTAGAAGGGAGGCGAAACTCTACTTCAATGAAAAATGAATATGAAAAAGAGACTAATCCTTGGGTGTCCATAATCACATATCAAGAAGACATGAGTACTGAGGAAACCTAATGACTAGATCACGAAAAGTGCGATAATGGAAAATTTCCTTAGCGTTGAAGCATTGGGACATTGGGATGAAGAAGATGAAATTCTTCTGCTAGACAAGGACTATGATAAAGAAAAGAAAATGTTGGAAATAAGATAGGTTGTCATTCGTTTAAGACCATCAAAATAACTAAATGTCCCTATTGTCTACATTTTTTGTGTCATATGAAAATGAGGTTGGTCATTATGTAGTGGTGTGCAAATAGTATAGAGAAAAATATTTAATTCCACTTGATACTAGAAGTCCTAGATACTGATGTGAACAAATTCAAATGAGACAATAAGTGTGAAGTTTCATTTAGAAAACTTCCAATGCAGGAATTAAGGGCAAGTATGGGTGGACATCACAAACTTGGTGTTTAGGAAGTGGAGAAAAACAACTTGGGTGTTCAGGGAACATGTGGAAAAGGATGTGGTAAAGTTACAGATTGAGTATGCCTCAGTTAGAAAAAGATGAGAGGATCGAAGAAATGTGCCAAACATGATGGGTGAGATTAAGGTTCTCACAATTTACTTTGTATGAGAGTGACAAATCAGAAAAAATAATTAACAGCAAAGAATCAATGTGGAATCCGAGTTGAAATTTGATAACAAGGAAATTGAAGGAAGTTATGAATGCCATAGAGACATAAACACATATTCTTGAGTTTTTATTGAGAGGATATTGATTGTAATGTATGAGCTAGAAGCGATGCTATTCTTTAAGGGGAATAAATTCGAGGAATAATGTTGAGAACTGATAAGCCCCTCTAGAATTCATAGCCCTTTGACAATAGTATCTCTTTTAGATTGTAGTTTTCAGATAGCAGTAGACTAATTCTATAAGTAAAAATAAAAATATGTAATTCCACTGAAAATGAATTGATACATGAAAAGGATTGTGTAATGTATTTGGTGAATGCATAAATTTCAATGATGTATATTTGTATAACATAAGCTGATTATAGTGGATAGAATCATCGATGTTCATACGCTAAGAGAAAAATACAGAGCTACCATTATGGTAATGTGAGAAAGAAACCACAGAAGGAGATTTTACGTCCGCATAAACGATCACAAGACATGCAACGATTGTGTAACTGATTGTTTTTTCTCACAAATACAAAAAAAGTAAAAAATGAAAGGGATGGTGGGGCATGTATCGAAAGAAATTTGTATGCATAGTTTTTGTGCGAAAATGAAGACAAATATTTAGGAAGAGATTTATATTGTATGAGGTTTATTGATGGTTACAAAAAAAAGACTCAAGTTTACTTATCAAAGAAATCTAAGACATCCATCTATAATTTTGAATTCCAAAGTGAAGTAGAGCAATGGAAAATTGAGGAGAGTATAATTGACTAGACTTATTATAAGATCTACGAAGAGGGTTGTGAAACTTTATGGGATATAATCATTGCATGGAAGACTTATCCAATCTTTGATGTGAATGTGCAAGCAAGGAATTTCAAAATCGATAGTGGAGATAGTATGTACAACTTGAACTCTTCTACCAAAACTATCACTGAACTGCGTTTTTTTTGATCTCCTAAAAGTGTTTAGTTTCATAAGAGCAAACATGGTGCAAGGAGTGAGTGAGTTGCATAATATTAGTGAAGCATGTGAGGCTCGTAAATGGGAAATTGTTTATGTATTGAAATTGTCAATGCATAAAATATGTGCAAGTAAGATGTGTGATCAACAATCTTGGTGTTTAAAGAGTGGATTAAAACAATCTAGGTTTTTAGACAAGAAAGGAGATCAAATTAGGAAAGGTGCATTAAAAAAAGTTGGCATGAGAGAATGTAGCAATTCTTTTGAATGATGTAAAAAGTGCAAATTGGAGATGACATGAACGTGGATTATAGGAAGGAAAGCTAGATGTATGATATCAATATTTTATAGCTTTGAAAAGGTCGTGAAACTCTAGTCCAATGAAAAATGAATATGAAAAAGAGACTAATCGTTGGGTGTGCATAATCACATATCAAGAAGACATGAATACTGAGGAAATTGAATGACTATATCGCGAAAAGTGTGATAAAGGAAAATTTCTTTAGCGTTGAAGCATTTGGACATTGGGATAAAGAAGCTGAAATTATTATGCTAGACAAGGACTCTGATAAAGAAAAGAAAATGTTGGAGATTAGATAGGTTGTCATTTGTTTGAGACCATCAAAATAACTAAATGTCCCTATTGTCGACATTTTTTGTCATATGACAATGAGGTTGGTCCCTATGTAGTGGTGTGCAAATAGTAGAGAGAAAAATATTTAATTCCACTTGATACTGAGAAGACTTAGATACTTATGTGAACAAAATTCAAATAAGACAATAAGTGTGTGAAGTTTCGTTTAGAAAACTTCCAATGCAGGAAATAAGGGCATGTGTGGACATCACAAAGTTGGTGTTTAGGAAGTGGAGAAAAACAACTTGGGTGTTCAGTGAACATATGGAAAAGGTGTTGGCAAAGTTACAGATTGAGTATGCCTCGGTTAGAAAAAGATGGGAGGATCGAAGAAATGTGCCAAACATGATGGGTGAGATTAAGGTTCTCACAATTTACTTAGGATGAGAGTGATAAATCATAAAAAATAATTCACAGCAAAGAATCAATGTGGAATCTGTGTTGAAATTTGATAACAAGGAAATTGAAGGAAGTTATGAATACCTTAGAGACACAAAGACATATTCTTGGGTTTTCATTAAGAGGATATCGATTGAAATGTATGAGTTAGAAGCGATGTTATTCTTTAAGGGGAATAAATTTGAGGAATAAAGTAGACAACTGATAAGCCCCTCTGGAATTCATAACTCTTGGATAGGAGTAGACTAATTCAATAAAATAAAAATAAAAGTATGTAATTGCACTCAAAATGAATTGATACATGAAAGAGATTGTGTAACGTATTTGGTGAATGCATAAATTTCAATGATGTATATTTGTATAACATACGTTGATTATGGTGGATAGAATCATTGATGTTCATACGTTAAGAGAAAAATATAGAGTTACCATTATGGTAATGTGAGAAACAAACTACGGAAGGAGATTTTACGTTCGCATAAACTATCCCAAGACATCCAACGATTGTGTAACTGATTGTTTTTTCACACAAATACAAAAAAAATCAAAAATGAAAGGGATGGCGGGGCATGCATCGGAAGAAATTTGTATGCAAAGTTTTTGTGGGAAAATGAAGAAAAATATTTGGGAAGCTATTTATATTGTATGAGGTTTATTTATGGTTACAACAAAAAGACTCAAGTTTACTTATCAAAGAAATCTAAGGCATCCACCTATAAGTTTGAATTCCAAAGTGAAGTAGAGGAATGGAAAATTGAGGAGATTATAACTTACTAGACTGATTATAATATTTCCGAAGAGGGTTGTGAAACTTTATGAAATATAATCATTGCATGGAATACTTATCCAATCTTTGATGTGGATGTGCAAGAAAGGAAGTTTAAAATCGATATTGGAGATAGTATGTACAACTTGAACTCTTCTACCAAAATGATCACTAAATTGCGTTTTTTTGGATCTCCTAAAAGTGTTTTGTTTCATAAGTTCAAACATGGTGCAAGGAGTGAGTGAGTTGCATAATATTAGTGAAGCATGTGAGGCTTGTAAAATTGAAATTGTATGTGTCATGAAATTGTCAACGCATAAAATAAGTGCAAGTAAGAGGTGTGATGAACAGTCTTGGTGTTTAGAGAGTGGATTGAAACAGTCTAGGTTCTTAGAGAACCTATTGGAAATGAAATCCTAATGTTGGCCATTCAGTGGAAATCCTAATGTTGGCCAAATGAAATCCTAATGAAATCTCTTTTAGATTGTAGTTTTCAGATAGGAGTAGACATTCTATAAAATAAAAATAAAAATATGTAATTGCATTGAAAATGAATTGATACATGAAAGAGATTGTGTAACGTATTTGGTGAATGCATAAATTTCGATGATGTATATTTGTATAACATAGGCTATTTATGATGGATAGAATCATCGATGTTCATACGTTAAGAGAAAAATACAGAGCTACCATTATGGTAATGTGAGAAAGAAACAACGAAATGAGATTTTACTTTCGCATAAACTATCCTGAGACATCCAACGATTGTGTAACTCATGGTTTTTTCACACAAATACAAAAACATTAAAACATGAAAGGGATGGTGGGGCATGTATCGGAAGAAATTTGTCTGCATAGTTTTTGTGGGAAAATGAAGAAAAATATTTGGGAAGAGATTTATATTGTATGAGGTTTATTGATGGTTACAACAAAAAGACTCAAGTTTGCTTATGACATAAATCTAAGGCATCCACTGATAAGTTTGAATTCCAAAGTGAAGTAGAGGAATGGAAAATTGAGGAGAGTATAACTGACTAGACTGATTATATGATCTACGAAGAGGGTTGTGAAACTTTATGGGATATAATCATATCATGGAAGACTTGACCACTATTTGATGTGAATGTGCAAGAAAGGAATTTCAAAATCGATATTTGAGAAAGTATGTACAACTTGAACTCTTCTACCAAAACGATCACTCAACTAAGTTTTTTTGGATCTCCTAAAAGTGTTATTTTCATAAGTTCAAAGTTGTTACAAGGAGTGAGTGAGTTGCATAATATTAGTGAAGCATGTGAGGCTGGTAAATGGGAAATTGTATGTGTCAGGAAATTGTCAATGCATAAAATATGTGCAAGTAAGAGGTGTGATCAACAATCTTGGTGTTTAGAGAGTGAATTAAAACAATCGAGGTTTTTAGAGAATCTATTGGAAACAGAATAGTAATGTTGGCCATTAAGTGCGTGCCAATTGAAAAATGATGAGAGGATGGAAGAATAATGTCGAATTAAAGGATGGGATTGAGCTGTCGACACGTTGTTTATGATGAAAATGATGCAACAAAAATAAATTTCAGGGAAAACAATTCAATGTGGAATCCAATTTGAAAATTTTGAGTTTGGGCTAGGTGGAGATATATTGAAATCTATGAATAAAAAACATTGTGATGGTTTAAGAGGTATAAACCTAAGACAAGCTTGGGATTTTTACTCTTTTTATGGGGCCAAAGTCTACGAATATTCCATTTATTTTATTTATGAGACATATTTATGGTTTTATGTACCCTAGAAAAAAGTGTACTACTCACAAGCACCTTTGGAATTCATTCCTCTTAGGCTATCAAATACCCTTTGGCTTATATTTTTCAGAAGGGAGACATGAATTAATTATCTAAAGATTTTTATTTACATCTAATGCAAATGAATTGTTAAATAAAACAGGGTGTGGCATGGAGATTGACATTCTATTATATATTTTTCGTTATTGCGGAGATTGAGTGTAGTATAGAGAATCATGGATTTGAATATATTGAGTGAAATATGAGGAGTTTCCATTTTGGGAAAGTGAACGAGAGAAAAAAGGAGGATATTTCACATTCTTACAAGCTATTCCAGGATCCTAGAAGATATATACTGAGGTAGTAGTTTAAATTCTTAAGCTTGTGTTGAGCGGAGATATATCAGAATGTATGAATCAGAACTGGTGTGATGGTTTGAGAGAGATAAATTTGAGAGGGGCTTGTGAGTTGCACTCTTTTTACTGAGCCAAAGTTTACCAATATTCCATGTATTTTATTTATGATAGATTTTTATGATTGTCCAGGCCCTAGAAAAAAGTGTACAACTCACAAGCACCTTTGGAATTCATTTCTCTCATACCATGAAATCCCTTTTGGCTTATATTTTTCGGAAATGAGCCATGAAGAAATTCTATAAACCTTTTTCTTCTGATGCAATGCAAAGGAATTAATAAACAAAACAAATTGTGGCACATATTTTATGGGTTCATGAGGTTCTATGGTGTCAATTTGTTATTGCATACATTGATTAGGGTGTACATAATCATTGATTTTCATATATTGAGTGAAATATGCAGAGTTTCCATTTTGGTAAAGTGAGGAAGAGAAGAAATGAGGATATTTTACATTCGTACAAGCTATTTGAAAAAGCTAGAGGATAGTAAATCATGTCATTATTTCACACAAATAGAATATTTTTGTGAAGGATAGCATGCTCGGTAATATATTGGATTAAGTTTATATGCAAAGTTTGTTGTCACCCATGAATATAATTTTTCTTCTAGAGCATTTTTATCAAATGGTGTTCATTGATGATTACAAAAGAAATATTAAAGCTTACTTATTGAGGAAATTAGAAGAGTTCTCATGTAATTTAAAAAAATGAAATAGTGAAACAAAGAATGCACGAGAGTATAACTCATTAGCATGAGGCAAATATATGGTTGTATTGGAGGAATTGGGTGTAAGTGTATAAATTTGATTCAATAAAACATGGTTAAAAGATTAGGTATCAAGGAAATAAATAAGAGAATTGGGTAATTATTATAATACTTAGGAAAAAAACATTGAGGAAAATGGAGATCAAATTAGGAAAGCTGCATAAAAAAAAAGTTGTCATGAGAGAATGTAGCAATTCTTTTGGATGATGGAAAAAGGGCAAATTGGAGAACAAATGAGCGTGGATCCTAGGAAGGAAAGCTAGATGTATGATATCAATATTTTATAGTTTTTAAAAGGTGGTGAAACTCTAGTTCAGTGAAAAATAAATATGAAAAGGAGACTAATCGTTGGGTGTCCATAATCACATATCAAGAAGACATGAGTATTGAGAAAACCTAATGGCTAGATCACGAAAAGTGTGATAATGGAATTTTTTTTAGTGTTGAAGCATTGGGACATTGGGATGAAGAAGATGAAAAACAAATGTTGGAAATTAGATAGGTAGTCATTCGTTTGAGACCATCAAAATAACTAAATGTCCGTATTGTCGACATTTTTTGTGTCATTGACAATGAGGTTGGTCAGTATGTAGTGGTGTGCAAATAGTAGAGAGAAAAATATTTGATTCCACTTGATACTAGAAAACTTAGATACTGATGTGAACAAATTCAAATGAGACAGTAAGTGTGGGAAGTTTTGTTTAAAAAACTTCCAATGCAGGAAATGAGGGCAAGTATGTGTGGCCATCACAAACTTGGTGTTTAACAAGTGGAGAAAAACAACTTGGGTGTTCAATGAACATATGGAAAAGGATGTGGTAATGTTACTAATTGAGTATGTCTCAGTTACAAAAAGATGAGAGGATCAAAGAAATGTGCCAAACACGATGGGTGAGATTAAGGTTCTTGCAATTTACTTAGGATGAGAGTGACAAATTATAAAAATTAATTCGCAGTAAAGAATCAATGTGGAATCCGAGTTGAAATTTGATAACAAGGAAATTGAAGGAAGTTATGAATTCCTTAGAAACACAAACACATATTCTTGATTTTTCATTCAGAGGATATCGATTGAAATGTGTGAGCTAGAAGCGATGCTATTCTTTAAGGGGAATAAATTTGACGAATAAAGGTGAGAACTGATAAGAGTAGACTAATTATATAAAATAAAAATAAAAATATGTAATTGCACTAAAAATGAATTGATTCATGAAAGAGATTTTGTAACGTATTTGGTGAATGCATAAATTTCAAAGATGTATATTTGTATAGCATAACCTGGTTATGGTGGATAGAATCATAGATGTTCATACGCTAAGAGAAAAATATAGAGCTACCATTATGGTAATGTGAAAAAGAAACCACAGAAGGAGATTTTACGTTTGCATAAACTATCCCAAGACATCCAACGATTGTGTAACTGATTGTTTTTTCACACAAATACCAAAAAAAGTAAAAAATGAAAGGGATGGTGGGGCATGTATTGGAAGAAATTTGTATGCATAGTTTTTGTGGGAAAATGAAGACAAATATTTGGGAAGAGATTTATATTGTATGAGGTTTATTGATGGTTACAACAAAAAGACTCAAGTTTACTTATCAAAGAAATCTAAGGCATCCACCTATAAGTTTGAATTCCAAAGTGAAGTAGAGGAATGGAAAATTGAGGAGAGTATAATTGACTAGACTGATTATAAGATCTACGAAGAGGGTTGTGAAAATTTATGGGATATAATTATTGCATGTATGACTTATCCAATCTCTGATGTGAATGTGCAAGAAACCAATTTCAAAATCGATATTGGAGATAGTATGTACAACTTGAACCCTTCTACCAAAATGATCACTGAACTGCGTTTTTTTGGATCTCCTAAAAGTGTTTAGTTTCATAAGTTCAAACACGGTCCAAGGAGCGAGTGAGCTACATAATATTAGAGAAGCATGTGAGGCTCGTAAATGGGAAATTGTACGTGTCATGAAATTGTTAACGCATAAAATAAGTGCAAGTTAGAGACATGATCAACAATCTTGGTGTTTAGAGAATGGATTAAAACAATCTAGGTTTTTAGAGAACCTATTGGAAACGAAAGAGTAATGTTGGCCATTTAGTGCGTGTCAGTGTGTGTTAATTGAAAAATGATGAGAGGATAGAAGAATAATGTTGAACTTAAAGGATGCGATTGAGTTGTCAACGCGTTGTTTATGATGAAAATGATGCCGCAGATATAAAATCCGGGGAAAATAATTCAAAGTGGAATCCAATTTGGAAATTTTGAACACGAATATTGAAGGAAGTTATGAAAGCACTGAAGACAAAAGCTTAAATTCTTGAGTTTGAGCTAAGTGGAGATATATTGAAATCTATGAATAAAAAACATTGTGATGGTTTAAGAGGTATAAACCTAAGACGAGCTTAGGATTTTTACTCTTTTTATAGGGCCAAAGTCTACCAATATTCCATTTATTTTATTTAGGAGAGATATTTATGGTTTTATGTCCCTTGGACAAAAGTGTACTACTCACAAGCACCTTTGGAATTCATTCCTCTTAGGCTATCAAATGCCCTTTGGCTTATATTTTTGAGAAGGGAGACGTGAATTAATTATCTAAAGATCTTTATTTACATGCAATGCAAATGAATTTTTAAATAAAACAGGGTGTGGCACAGAGATTGACATTCTATTATGTCTTTTTCGTTATTGCAGAGATTGAATTTAGTATAGAGAATCATTGATTTGAATATATTGAGTGAAATATGAGGAGTTTCCATTTGGGTAAAGTGAACGAGAGAGAAAAGGAGGATATTTCACTTTCTTACAAGCTATTCCAAGATCCTAGAAGATATATACAGAGGTACAAGTTTAAATTCTTGAGTTTGATTTGAGCGGAGATATATCGGAATATATGAATCAGAAGTTGTGTGATGGTTTGAGAGAGATAAATTTGAGAGCACGTTGTGACTTGCAGTCTTTTTACTGAGCCAAAGTTTACCAATATTCCATGTATTTTATTTATGATTATCCGGGCCCTAGAAAAAAGTGTACAACTCACAAGCATCTTTGGAATTCATTTCTCTCAGACCATAAAATTTCTTTTGGCTTATACTTTTTTTAGATGCAATGCAAAGATATTAATAAACAAATCAAATTGTGGCACATATTTTATGGCGACATGACATTCTATCGTGTAGATTTGTTATTGCATACACTAATTAGGGTCTATATAATCATTGATTTGCATATATTGAGAGAAATATGCAGAGTTTCCATTTTGGATGTATGATATCAATATTTTATAGGTTTGAAAAGGTGGTGAGACTCTAGTTCAATGACAAATGAATATGAAAAAGAGACTAATCGTTGGGTGTCCATAGTCCAATGTAAAGGAATTAATAAACTAAACAAATTGTGGCACATATTTTATGGCGACATGACATTATATGATGTAGATTTGTTATTGCATACACTGATTAGGGTCTATAGAATCATTGATTTTCACATATGGAGTGAGATATGCAGAGTTTCCATTTTGGTAAAGTGAGGAATAGAATAAATGAGGATATTTTACATTCGTACAAGCTATTTGAAAAAGCTAGAGGATAGTGAATCCTGTCGTTATTTCACACAAATATTATATTTTTGTGAAGGATAGCATGCTCTGTAATATATTGGATTAAGTTTTTATGCAAAGTTTGTTGTTGCCTATGAAGATAATTTTTTTGTAGATCATTTTTATCAAATGGTGTTCATTGATGATTACAAAAGAAATATTAAAGCTTACTTCTTGAGGAAATTAGAATATTTCTCATGTAATTCAAAAAAATGAAATAATGAAACAAAGATTGCAGGAGAGTATAACTCATTAGCATGAGGAAAATATATGGTTGTATTGGAGGAATTGGGTGTAAGTGTATAAATTTGGTTCATTAAAACATGGTTAAAAGATTAGGTATCAAGGAAATAAATAAGACAATTGGGTAATTATTGTAATACTTAGGAAATAAGCATTGAGGAAAATGGAGATCAAAATAGGAATGCTGCATAAAAAAAAGTTGGCATGAGAGAATGTAGCAATTCTTTTGGATCATGGAAAAAGTGCAAATTGGAGTGCAAATAGTAGAGAGAAAAATATTTAATTCCACTTGATATAGAAGACTTAGATACTGATGTGAACAAATTCAAATGAGACAGTAAGTGTGAAGTTTCGTTTAGAAAACTTCCGATACAGGAAATGAGTGCAAGTAAGTGTGGACATCATGAACTTGGTGTTTAGGAAGTGGAGAAAAACAACTTGGGTGTTCAATGAACATATGGAAAAGGATGTGGTAAAGTTGCTTATGGAGTATGTCTCAGTTACAAGAAGATAAGAGGATCGAAGAAATGTGCCAAACATGATGGGTGAGATTAAGGTGCTCACAATTTATTGAGGATAGGAGTGACAAATCATAAAAAATAATTCACAATAAAGAATCATTGTGGAATCCAAGTTGAAATTTGATAACAAGGAAATTGAAGGAAGTTATGAATGCCTTAGTGACACAAATACATATTCGTGAGTTTTCATTGAGAGGATATCGATTGAAATGTATGAGCTAGAAGCGATGCTATTCTTTAAGGGGAATAAATTTGAGGAATAAAGTCGACAACTGATAAGCCCCTCTAGAATTCATAACTCTTCGATAATTATATATCTTTTAGATTGTAGTTTTTAGATAAGAGCAGACTAATTCTATAAAATAGAAATAAAAATATGTAATTGCACTGAAAATGAATTGATACATGAAAGAGATTGTGTAACGTATTTGGTGAATGCATAAATTTCCATGATGTATATTTGTAATGCACTGTATTTTGACATTTGGTATTTAAACTCTAATATGAATTAACTCAACATTTTAACTGTTTATTATCTGCTTGACTCAAGCACATTGATTAAGACATTTATTTTAGCAAGATATGGACGAACATATGGATTCCCTAGATATGCTTTTCGTAAATGGAACTTATCATTTTGTTTTATTGATGTCGATGAATATATTATGTCATTTGAACATGCAATTGAATATGTGAATGGCACTTGAGGTGTACTCTGAGATAGAATGAATACAATATATGTTTCAAATATACTTACATGATTGTATTAAATGTTGTTTTATATACATGGATTAACACTTGAAAGAGTTAAGTATGTTTATACATGAGTTTTATGTGAGTGGTGAACTAACCCACATGTATATTTGCTACGAGATAACCGGATTCTTATAGTGCCATGGGCACAAGATGTCTTGGACATTAGGAGGATAATGATATTATATCAGATTTTATGTTGTTTAATTTTGAATATCAATATCTCTATGACTTGTGGGTAAGTGTGAGTTTTTACGGGAACTACGACTTGTCCAAAGTGGTTCTTCAATGGTGAGACCCATTAGAACAGTGATGTCAGAGTAGAATTTATGTAGGGTGTTGGCCCTAGTACTATTAGGGGGGGTGGAGGCATCTCCCACTCTTTATCCCCCGAAACCTAGAGTCGTGGGAGCGCTGTGCCGAGCACGCTCCCCTAGACATGTGTTGACAACTAGTGGGTGCCTGTTGGGGAAACTTGGCCAATTTGTAGGAATCGATACTTTCGCTTACGGGTTTTATATGTGGTTAGGTCGGTGTAGTCGACACCACAGTATATTCGAGTGGAGGACAGGATGGTGAGGTCAAGAGATGGAAGTAGTGGTGATTTGACAGTTTGAGTATTGATGGGGATGGATGAGATCAATGATGGATTAGATAATGTTCTTTATTGATAAAAATAATTTTGATTATAGGGCGCTCGCACGAAGTTGGTTCCACTTTTTGGTGCCACTTAGGAAATCAGAAACGCACTTCCGAAGTGCAAATCAAGAACACATATGCGTTATTGATGGTACGTTCGGAATAACCCGAGCCCAAACACAAGGCTAAGGTTCGTGGAAATGTATATCGCATATGCGATATGTAACATTACAAAACGCATATGTGATATATCGCAAGTGCGATATGCAACATTTAGAAAACGCAAGTTGTTTTGTACAATGGGTGAAAGTTTCAAATCTAAAATCAATATTGGTGATGAAAAAACCTTTTAGGTTTCTGTAAAAGGAGCTATGGAACTCTATACTAAATAAGGTATGAAAAGTGTTAAATATGTTTATTACACTCCACAATTGAAGCATAATTTATTAAGTGTTGGGATACTATGTCAAAATAATTACAAGGTAGAGTTTGATGATAGATAATGAACAATTTATGATAAGAGTCAAGGAAATACGGTGTTTATAGTTGTGCCTATGTCAAAGAATCGAATGTTCCCATTGAATTTTAGAGAAAATAGTATCAACCTTGCTAATATGGAATATAAAGACATAAGTTGGTTGTGGCATCTCAGGTATGGCCATTTGAATTTTCATAGTTTGAAGCTTCTAACATTAAAAGAATTAGTTTATGGTTTTCTTAAGGTTGAAGAGAACAACGAGGTTTGTGAAGGATGTGCTAAAGGAAAAAATGGAAGAGAGAATTTTCTTAGAGGAAAGGAATGGAGGGCCCAATATCCACTTCATCTAATTCACTCATATAATTTGGTCCAATCCAGACAAAGTGTTTGG
>LPNX010840626.1:0-47500 GCA_001517045.1 Pseudotsuga menziesii | reverse complement strand
AGAGAAGAAAAGAAATGACATGACCAATCGAAGACGCTCTATGGACACTCAACCAATTCCAGTTGTTGATGGTGCCACAGTTCTTCCTACCAATCCACATCAAGAAAGACAAAAGCATTCACTCAAGGGGTCTTTGGTCACCATATCAGTAGAAGAACGAGCACTGCATGGCACTGATCAAGGAGTAAAACGTAGGTGCACATCAAGGCCACTTGAAACCTTTGCAGATTTAGTTGAATGTGGGTATACAAGTGACGAAGTTAGAGAGACATTGAATGTCGAAGGTATGCTCGAAGAAGACAATGTTGTTCAGGCCACTCAAGAAGATTTCCAATTGCCACCGTCCGACCATCAAGAAGACACGGAAGGACATGAAGCTCATGTTCAAACGCCAGACCGACCGGGTGATATGGTATAGGGTGTAATTCCAACCTCCCTACCTCCATTAGCAACTTCACGCCGAAGAACTCCAAAACGTATACAAATCGATGAAAGTCTCATTGGTTCGCTTGAAGGTACATTGTCTAAACGCTAATCTGGATAGTGCTAGGGATGCCCTCTAATTTGTTTCCATGGAGAAGAGACCGTTTTTTTGGTCAATTTTGGAAACTAGGGTTTTGCTCAGTAAGTGAATGTGAAATATTTGCACATTGGGGTCAAAGTCACATATCGGTCGACCATGAAGGTGTGTCTAGCGTTCCCACATAACACATGGCTAAACATGCTTGCACAATCCACCGGAAGCCCTTTTTGATGCACAGTTTCCATTTTATGCCTCGGGTAAGGATTCAGCAGGTGTCCCTGAAAGCCTGTAGGAGGTGGGATTCAACGTGCCATAGAATCATGACTGTTGCTCAGATCGACGAACCGTTGGCTCTGTTGGATTCAGGACATCAGGATAGTGCTAGGAAGGCCCTCTAATCTGGTTCCATGGATAAGAGACCATTTTTTTGGTCAATTTTGGAAACTAGGGTTTTGCTTAGTAAGTGAATGTGAAATTTTTGCACATGGGGGTCAAATTCGCATATTGCTCGACCGTGAAGGTGTGGCTAGCATTCCCACATAACACATGCCTAAACAAGCTTGCACGACCCACTGGAAGCCCTTTTTGATTCACAGTTTCCATTCTATGCCCAGGGTAGGGATTAAACAGATGTCCCTGAAAGCCTGTAGGAGGTGGGATTCAACATGCCATAGAATCATGACCGTTGCTCAGATTAATGAACCGTCGGCTTCGTTGGATTCAAGACATCGGGATAGTGCTAGGGAGGCCCTCTAATCTAGTTCCATGGATAAGAGACCATTTTTTTGGTCAATTTTGGAAACTAGGGTTTTGCTCAGTAAGTGAATGTAAAATTTTTGCACATAGGGGCATTAGAGAGAATTTGAGGTAAAAAATGGGCCTCAAAATGACCAAAATGTACTATAAAAATCAACCAATTACATTCTAGTAGATGACATCATCCCCCATGGTTGAGGTGGCATTGCATGAGTTAAGAATGCTTATTTGTCACATTTTCTATGGTGGATGAAAATCCATAGTTAACCAAGGTATTGGTACAAGTACTTTCTCATAAAATAATATTATTGTTATTTTCAAGTAAAGTACTCACAATTCACTTTCTCATAAAATAATATTATTGTCATTTTTAAGTAAAGTACTCATAATTCATAAAAATGTCTTTTCACATTTTTTTATAAAATAATATATTGCCATTTTCATCTTTTTTAATTTTAAATTATATATTCAATCAATTGTATTTAATATCATAATGTCAAACTAATATACATATATAATCTTGTACTTTTAAAATAAATTAAATTCATGAATGATATTTATATGAAAAAAATATGTTAGTTATGCATATAAATTAAATTCATTTTTGTTTAATTTTATTTACAAGTTCAAGACAAATAAATGTTAAAGGACAATAAACTTTTGGGAATTTACAATGAATCTTAGTCACATCATTCTAGAGTTATTTTATTAATTTTATTTATAGTCAATTTAGAAAAGTAACTCAACCATGGTTATTTATATTGTGCATAAAAAGTAGTGTAGGAGGTGAGTTGTCATATATACCTACCCCATAAAACCCCTAACTCATAATATTTTAATATATCTTATATTTTTGTAGTACATCTCTTAGGAGGCCCATTTTTGACCTCAAATTCTCTCTAATGTCAAATTCGCATATTGCTCGACTGTGAAGGTGTGGCTAGCATTCCCACATAACACATGCCTAAACACGCTTGCACGACCCATCGAAAACCCTTTTTGATGCACGGTTTCCATTCTATGCCCTGGGTAGTGATTCAACAGGTGTCCCTAAAAGCCTGTAGGAGGTGGGATTCAACGTGCCATAGAATCATGACCCTTGTTTGGATCGACAAATCGTCAGCACCATTGGATTCAAGACATCAAGATAGTGCTAGGGCGTCCCTCTAATCTAGGTCCATGGATAAGAGACCATTTTTTTGTCAATTTTGGAAACTAGGGTTTTGCTCAGTAAGTGAATGTGAAATTTTTGCACATGGGGGTCAAATTTGCATATTGATCGACCGTGAAGGTGTGGCTAGCGTTCCCACATAACACATGCCTAAACACGCTTGCACGACCCACTAAAAGCCCCTTTTTATGCACAGTTTCCATTCTATGCCCCGGGTAGGGATTCAACAGGTGTCCCTGAAAGCCTGTAGGAGGTGGGATTCAACGTGCCATAGAATCATGATCGTTGCTCTGATTTACAAATCGTCAGCTCTGTTAGAATTCAAGACATAGGGATAGTGCTAGGGTGGCCCTCTAATCTGGGTCCATGGACAAGGGGTCATTTTTTCGATCAATTTTGGAAACTAGGGTTTTGCTCAGTAAGTGAATGTCCAATTTCTGCACTTAGGGGTCGGCTTTGCAAATTCCTTAACCGTGAATGTGTGGCTAGCATTCCCACATGGAACATGCCTAAACACACTTTCATGACCCAACGAAAGCCCTTTTTGATGCACGGTTTCCATTCTATGGCTCGATTAGGGATTCAACAGGTGTCCCTAAAAGCCTGTAGGAGGTGGGATTCAATGTTCCATAGATTGATGACCGTTTCTCGAATCGATGAACCGTCGGCTCCGTTGGATTCGGTACATCTAGATAGTGCTAGAGTGGCCCTCTACTCTGGGTCCATGGACAAGGGATCATTTTTTTGTCAATTTTGGAAACTAGGGTTTTGCTTAGTAAGTGAATGTGAAATTTTTGCACATAGAGGTTAGCTTGAAGGTGATTGTAGATCTTCCTCTCATCCAAGAGATGTGAGCATTTGTACGATGAAATGCAGGAGGAGACAATTTCATTACGTCAGTAACCATGTAATGGAACATGTTTATGTTTAGAAACAAGTGGCCAACCTATTACGCCATTATTACAAAATATATATATCTTCACATTACGAATGCTTCGAATAATACTCCATAAACATGAATTTATAAAACAAGATTTAGAATAGTACTTCTCTAATCAATTTAAACTATAATAAAATCACACATAACTTTCATCTCTTTCAAATATGTTACTCAAGGCCTTTCATCAAATGCCATGTACATTAACAAAATGATAAAATAATGTGCAGGACATACATAATGTGCAGGATATAGTCATAACCATTATTTTTAATCAACCTTATAATACTCAGATACTTTTAGGTTTGATGTGTATCCCACCTATTCGTTAGATGAAAGACATCATGCCAAACACTAATTTTATTTATGTAGACCACACAGGTGCACCACTTAGGTGTGTCAACTTCATGCATACTTTAAAATTTTGTTAGGTTGTTATGTGGGTAAGGTGCTTTTGTATTCCATCAAGTTGGATCATTTTCTTAGCTGTGCTGGGTGCTTATGTGTATTAGGTATGTTCCATCTTTGTGAATACAATTTGACATTGTTAATATAACATTGTATATGCAATTGGATCGTGGTAAAAAACAATTAAAATGTACATTTTTGTCATTATGTAGTATTGTAATTGTGCATTGTTCTCAAATTTATAACTGATATCTTCATGCAATCATAAAATCTATAAAAAATTGGAAACATTACACATAGAAACATTCTTGGCCACACGTGTATAATCTCACTTAAAAGACTGAACCATGAAGATCTCAAGAGCCTTGGTATGAAATATTTTTTATATCATGAAAGTTATAATACAAAAATAGAAGGCCCATCTATGGCCTGTCAATGTACATGTATCAAAAACATATTTGATGTACATGTGCAAACAAAAGTACATCTATCCTGGATCGTGCCCCTATACTCTAACTCCGGATTGTACATAAAAATATATATTTGTCCTCAACTAACACATCAAAAATCTAACTTCCTCTTGTTTTTCCCGGACCTTGATGCTTTTTGGCTCTGTCTACGACCACAGTGCATCTCCAACGACTGCAAATCAATGACAATATTTCTTAATCAGGTAACTGAACTAGTATCGTCCAGCAATAACAAAGTTTGAAAATTTAAAATATGAATCAATTGTAAATAAAACAAAGACTCACTGCATCCATCGGGGGTATAGGTGCCTCTGGTGTCGAGGGTATAGGTTCCTCTGGTGTCCTCCTCCTTACAGAGAGTCTCTTTGTAGCGCTTCTCTACGAATAAAAAAAAATATGTCAATTATCTCAAGAATTATCAACATGTACATGAATGAGAAAGTACTAATCAATTATGTAAAAAATGAACATCTCATCGAAAAAACCATTTCTAGGGGATTACACTGGGACTCTTTAGTAGTAAGAGGAGCCATAGGTTGAACATCAACCTCAGTTGCATGCACTAATGGACCAGGGTGTGGCTACATTCACCAAATGATTAAATAGTTAGACATCGTGCATGTCCATAAACAATACAAATGAAATGTACAATTATAAATATTCAAGTAGATGTACCTCAGTGTGACCTATCCCTATTGTATATGTAGCATTGACTGCACCATCAACAATCCCACTAAGGTCTGGCACGGATTACTCTACATCCTGATGATGTAAACATGCGAAAATAACATTAAGAAAAACCACTTGTGAAGTGAATTCATAGCTAACCAACAACTGCCATTGGAAGTGTGTAAATTACTGTGGGCTGAGTAGGTTGATCCTCATGCACACCCTCTCTGTTCAAGGAAGAGGGTCATCTGCTGTAAACAACCCCCTTATCTATGTTTGGACTACGGGGATATCCAAACCAAAGAGGTGGTGCAGGGATCTGCGATGATGTCTGCATTCATAAAGTGTTACCATAGTTAGACATGGATTTGAATGGATAGAATAATATGTACTGAAAAACTAACATGTTGTAATATACTTACCCCTGCCTGGGACATATCGCCCCCATGGGAGTGACCTCTTCCATCAATTTCTTGCCCATCTTCAGATGCTAACAACATCTGCAAAGTGTACAGTAAGAAATTTAAATAATTCGAACAAGATTCAGTCATAACCCATGTACTTACATTCTTCAAGTAATCATAAATTCCACCTTGGACTATGTCATTGATATCAACATCTCCAGCATCATGTTCTAAGTGGGGTTCCTGCAACTTCAAAAATTGTAAATATTATACAATTTAATAAATTAATCAAGACTAACACATGCATTAACAAAATTAGATGTAATGAAAAAATGACAAGTGCTTAAATATTACCTCAATGGTGGTTGTTTGGGCCTCGGGTACAACCACACCGGGTGCAGGACCACCCCCATGAGAGGCATCAATCTCCTGCAAGAGTAAATATTGTATATATTACGAATCTTTTAATATGTTACATATAGTATGGAAAAATTAAAAATTGAACAATAACAGAGTTTTAAAACAATGTCCTTACCTGACCACCAGCCATCGTAGTGGTACCATATCTTGGTCCAGGACCATAACAGGGTCCCCCACACGATGTGCAGATGTGTGGCTCGCTCTGAGGCACATGGTATGTCGGTCTATCCCCACCAATAGACGTCTCTCCACCACCAGAAGTTGGTGGTTGTACATCAGCAGAGGAAGAGGGCGCTCTTTGGTCAATAGTGGTTGTGTGTTGAGAGACCATCTCAGATAGAGTAAAAAATGCCTCATTTGTCTGGGAAACCATGTCATGTACAGGAGGGATGTCTACCCTCAGTAGCTGGGCACGGGGTGTAGGTATATGTGGATTGGCATCTCTATGCCTAGCATTGGGTCAGTATTGGGGCATCCCCCTACCAACTCCCTGGAATCCCAACATGTCAAAATAGTTGACATGTTTCCCCATCACAAACTCTGCATACAATTTTCGGAGAAAGTACAACGGTACTTCCCTATTGTCATGAGGGGGAATGTCAAAAACCATGTACCACCTATCCATCCAATTGTCTCTGATGGGTGGAAAGGTGCACCAATCAATAGAAATATGTGGCTTGTTGATCTCCGGAATGTCATTCGTCCCAGGCAGTCTAAACAATGAATAAATGTGTTGTTTTGTTATTTTGAGCATTTTTACCTCGTTGTAACTTAACCCATCAGCATATTGTTGTCTTTTCCTCTCCCTGTAAGATGTGATGCTATACAAAGCATCATTTGATCTTGTGATCGTATCAATAATAGACAACAAAGAATCTAATAAGGAGCGGCGGAGCTCATCTCCACCCCTCCAAGCATAACCAATCTCTCTCAAATGGGCAATAAACCTCAGTATCTCCGCATTGCTATCCATAGTAGCCACTGCAATCATAAATACAAATAAAATATCATTAGAAATATAAACACATGATATAATGACATATCTAAGCATTGAAAACTGCATAACTAATGTACGACAAATAACAACATATAAACTAAATCTATCATGCAAATTTAAAAATTGATCTTGAATTTTACAGTAAAGAATAAACATTTAACATTTTTCCATTTCATATTTATGTCCTAAATTCAAGTATTAATTCCAGTTTTTATGTATGCATGTGTACATGAAGTGTCTTGAGTGCATATGTTGATTGCGAAGCTCCTCTAGCTTATTTTAAGGCTTGGATTATGAAGTTTCGTTGAAATTATGAGGTGTTTACTATTGCCTTTGCAGGACCAGCTACCAGATTGCGGGTAGAGGCAACAACTAGATCCTAGAATAGGCAGCATAATGTGATGTTGATGAATAAAATCAAAGTATAGGAAAAGATTATTTTAGATATGTAATTATTTGTTGTAGTGTGATGTTTTTTGGACTCCAAAGTCAATTTAGCATATCTTTATGGATTTTATGGTTGCAAGGGTTCCACTGGATTATATCATGTATGATAGTATGTGATTGGCATGTTTAATCAAATACATCAACCTACCTATGTATCTTCACGTTCATAGAGTCTATTGTTGAACTTTGTTGTCTTGTCCTTAACCAAAAAGTACCTTTCGTTCAAGACGAAATATTTGTTAAAAGCATGCGAAGCTTCTATACCTTATTTTAACACTTGGATTGGGAAGTTTCATCAAAACTATAAGGTGTTTATTGATGTTCTTGGAAGAGAAACTTTGATATTTCGGATAGAGGCAAGGGATTTACCATGTTTGTTTATGTATTTTAGGGGAATATATGAATTGACAAACTTTGCATATTTGTTAATTTTGGTTTGGATTCACAATAGTGAAGTTCGTTTGTTTTTTATGAGTTAATTGGGGTTTTGGTTTACATTGGGCATGTAAACTAGTTATGCAAACTTGCAATGTGCTTGACAAACTTTGCATATTTGTGGATTTTGGTATGGATTCACAAGGATCCTTGTGAATATGCATATGGAAATAGTGAAAGTCATTTGTTTTTTGAGTTAATTGGGGTTTTGGTTTCCATTGGGCATGGAAATTTTGGGTATGAATTTTGGTAAATAATCAAAATTATTTAATTTTTAGATTAAATTGGGGAATTGGTTTCCATTGGCCAATTACATTGGGGTTCTTGTTTCCATTGGCCATAATTTAATTTATTTTGGTTTAATTTTTCAATTTAGGGAAAATAAATTGATGAACAAAGAGAAAAAAAACATGAAAAGAAATGAGAAAAATACCTCACAAATAGGAGGTTGATCCAAAGGTGGAGATGGATGGCTTTGGCACACCCAAAAATGGGTTCACCCAGTCGAGATTTGATCCAAAGAAGTCCAATAGCCGTGCAATGTGGAAAAAAAGATGCGCTTGACCTATTTATATAAAAAAAAGGATTTCCAAAACACGCGCACGATTTAGTTCACTAAAACGAAGGCACGATTTTCTTGAATAAAACAGAGGCACAATTTGCTTAAATAAAACGGAGGCGCAATTTGGTTTACTATCCTAATTGGCATGCCTGTTGGAAGCCTTGGGACTAGGCTTGGCAGGTTCGGGATTGCTTGGGATGATTTCTTTTTTTGGATCAAGAGTGATTGACTTCACTCCACCATTGCATCTAAAAGTTCCCTCAACTTCTTGCACACACCCTTAAGAATCTACAAACTACAATCACTCTAATACTAATCTACATAAGAAAATGTGATTGAAAATTGCAATGAGATACAACCGTTACATTTGTCGCAAGACTATCCTTTGAATGAGATAATGATTACACATTAGGCCTGTCTTTTATTCGTAGTTAATACCCTTCATAACAAGGTACCCTACTTTGTACTTGTTCTCCTAGGCGCATCCATCAGAGATGACACATGAGTCTTGTGAGTGGAGCAAAAAACAAGGTTAGCTATGCTAAAAGTATGCATATATACAATTGATTTACTCTACACTGTCTTTCAAGAGTTATCCCCATGCCTTCCACAGCCTCTGTAGCCACCACTTGAATTCATGTAACTCAACATACATATTAGTACTATTTATCAGCCTAAAAATCCAAGAACATAGATTTCATAATAAACTTAAAAACAAGATAAATTAAATCCCATAAGAAAAGTTAGCTATTATAGATACTTCTTTTAGCTTGGGAAACTGAAAGCAAGTCTACGACTTTCCTCCCAACCATAGGCTTCATTTGATGTATTTTTTTTGGTCTGAATACACCCCTGAGCTGGGAGACAAATCCAGTAAGGTAAGGTTACAAACGGGAGACTCTTTTCAACACGGGGTAGATCATAATCCGTGTTGTTATTCAATTAATTCCATCATACCCAAATAACATTTATTCAATGTTTCCTCAATATGTTAAGATATGAACACTTAAGTAAAATCCTCACGATAAACATAAGAAGAAAATTTAATACAAAAGGTTCACCTTATAATAAGTCATCAATAACTTGCATTGGTAACCTTTCCATCTAACCCCAAAGTCCATTTTGTTTCCTTTCAATTATTTAATCAAATTACTTCCATTCTATTAGAAGTATCATAATATTTATCATTTACTTTAATCATGAGTTGATTATATTTGGGTAAACAAATCAAGATCTTCTCGTATATGAATTACAAAAACCAAATATATATGTTCTCAAATATATGATGGAAGATATAGAAAATGTGCATTTTTATTTAGAAAGGGAAACTTTAATAAAGATGAAACACACACACACACACACACACACACACACACACACACACACACATATCCTCAAACGCGTTGAACCTTTTATTTAATGAAAAAAAGACAACTTAATTTAATGTCATATAAAGATCATGGACTTTCCAAAAAGTATAACGAAGTTATGAACAAAGTTATGCTCTGTAATCTTATGCCAACAAACACATACAAATTATCAGATCCAAAAAGTTACTAGAAAAACTCAAAACATGTAAAATAAAAAGTGCAGATCCAATATGTGGATTTGAAGGTAAAATGAGTTAAAGCAAGGACCTTGGATTTCAATCCAGATCGTCGATACATATGACATGTGAACCAAATTCTTTGTAGATAATCAGAATCATAGGTTGGTAAACCAATTTAAAACAAAGACAATGCAATCAAAAGAAATTGCAGGTATAAACATGTAATCCTATCTAAGGAAAGGATCTCCAGATCGCGGTGTAATCAGAAAGTAAACTAATCCATTGGATATACATTAGAGGAAATTTGAGGTCTAAAATGGGCCTCCTAAGGAAAATAATAAAATAATAGTTAAAATAATAAAATAATAGTTAAAATAATAAAATAATAGTTATTAATTTTGGAGGAAGAATGAAAAAAACTACTTTTTTGTTCGTATTTTTGACATATCTCCCTCTGTTTTTACTCAAATTACAAGCAAGAGAGCTCATTGGATGTGAAATTTAATGAGTACACACACTGCATACTTTTGACAGACCCCGCTACCCCAAAAACAAGAAATACCTGAAAAAAACGTGATGATGACATCATCATCACGTTTGTTGTCAGGTATTTCTTATTTTTGGGGTATCTGGGTCCATCAAAATTATGCAATGTGGGTACTCCTTGGATGCAGAATTGAATTCCACATCCAACGAGCTCTCCCGCTTGAAATTTGAGTAAAAACACAGGGAGATATGTCGAAAATACGAACCAAAAAAGTAGTTTTCTTTTATGACAAATATGTCAATTCAACCATTATGGTTGACTCATTTTATTGAAATTCTATTGGTTCTTGAATTCCAACTCACAAAATTTATTGTTGGCTCATTTTCTTATAAGGCCCATTTTATACCCCAAATTTCCTCTAATGATCCAAATAGCAGGCATCCAAATACTTCAGATCTAAACGAGTGATGGAGTTTACACAACATTGGGTTAAAAATAGGTTCATAACCAAACTTGCGATGGAAATGTACTTACACCGTGATGGATATATATCCAAACAATGATGGTGGTGTAACAATGCAAAATGTAAGATTATACAATAAAAATAAAACCAACTTTTGACATTCAGATCTAGAAATGGGATATTTGGATATATATATATATATAATAATAATAAACCTTTGCAGGCTTGGAATCCGTGACTGAAGATTGAGTGCAGATCTATAAAGATTAACATACAGGTATGATAAAGCGCTGCAACAATAAAATGTATACACTTACATTTAGATTCACAATCAATGAAAACACATGCATTATACATTCAGTTCACAATGAAATGAGAACGCTGAGATCTAGAACCTATCAAAACTTGAAATCACAAGATTAAATTGTACCTTCAAATCATAATGAAATGAAAACGCTCAGATCTAGGATATCTCAAAATTGGAAATCGAAGGCTTAAATTATACCTTCATATCACAATGAAATGAAAAGGCTCGGATCTAGAATCTATTCAAACTGGAAATCATAGGCTTAAAATATACATTTAGATCCCATACATTTCTTCAAGAAATCGCAGGAATCAAAACTCTTCAATTGTGGGCACTATTACATGCTCAAAAACTTATCAAATCCTGGGAATTAAATCCATATCTCTAACATTAATGTTTATGAAGTGAAATTGCAGGCTTGGAGCAGCCGATTTCTGATTTTAAGTTTAGATCTGTAACATTAAGGTTTATGAAGTGAAATCACAGGCTTGGAGCAACCAATTTCTGATTATAAGTTCAGATCTGTAACATTAAGGTTTATGAATTGAAATCGCAGTCTTGGAGCAGTCGATTTCTGATGATAAGTTCAAATCTCCAACATAAATATTTATGAAGTAAAATCGTAGCACAAATCACATATTCACATATTCTGATCCAAAATATATATACTAAACATAACCTGTAAATAATATAACCTTCATTTTTAACTTACAGATCTTTAAAATGTCTACAACCATCGTTTCACTTACATGTTTACTGATTGTTCGCAGGTAGAGATCCAATGCATATTTACAGGTTGAACCTAGTCAACTCTTATTATAAATTATAGGGAAGATCCCTTGGCACTTGATGCCCTAATTAAGGATCAGGTAAGAATTGTCTTTTTATTTAAACAAAAGAGGATCGTAAAGAACCACCATTGGTTATCCGAGTGAATTAGCCTACTTGCGACTTACTTCAACTTAGGATGACACCCAAGAGCTTAGGTTGTCAAGGGAATCACTTTTTATTTATTTTAGTCCCCAAGGCTCCATTGGTCTTTTTTCAACTTCCCCCTAGTGGATTCGTCCCCAAACATCGTTTTAATCGTGCAACACTTTCAACCTCCTAACATTACCAATTTCATCCAAAATTTGATAAAGATAATATTAGTACTTATAGCGCCTTTTATTTACACTTCATGTTTTCTGGTTGCGTTCTGAGGGGATGTTACAGAAAATGTACTAACATGAACAAACCATATGTATTCCAAAGAAAGTAGGATCCATGTTTTTATGTAGGTCTAACAATCTCATACCATATATATATATATATATATAGATGTGTTGTGATGTATGCGTATAGTGATGTGTGAATGAATCAATGAATTTCATGGAGGATGGTATCAAATTGTCAAAACCTATTTTTTGTGTGGCATATTGGAGATATATTGTTTAATGTGACATTAATAGAATATGACATTTCCAACAATTTAATTGTGCATTTGGTCTTACATCTAACTAGTGACAAGTAGTGCTCTCATACAAAGTGAACCTCTTTTTTATAGGGTGTTATCTAATTTTGTAGCGAACTTCTGTTCAATTGATGTAATCCAGTGTTACACAACTAGAGCTTCCATCAATATGGAACTCAATTCGATCAAAATTGTGATGATATAGATTAATTTAGATTTGAACAAAAACTCTAAGGGCATTATCCAACCATGCAGTGACCTTGGATCATGGTAGACTCCATACTCTAGCATGAAGTTTTTGGAAGATACTTATCAAATTTGTGACCAGAAAGGGGGTCCATTTGCTACAACATTAGCTTACTCCCCTTTCAAATATGTACCATTTTCATATCTTCTAGGTATTTATCATCCTCCTCACAAGCATTTATTATGGAAATATTAGATGTTGATATCAGAGTTAGTTAAAAACATGAAAAACTCTAGTGTTCTTTTGGTTGAAATTCTTCACTAAATCCATTAGGAATATTTTAGATGTTATAGTTACACTTCATTGATGGAAACTTTAACCATGGAAATTTTCCCTTAAAACTTTTAGCTTATTTTAAAGACTTTCATTGTTTGAATTGAAAAAAAAGTGGATCAAGTGGAACTTTCCCTTCTTGAGAAAACCCGTTGGAACAATAGGCCATGCTATTTCATCATATCTCTAGATCTTTTGGAGACATATAATTAATAGTCAATAATCAACTAGAAGAGTCGACTGAGTGGTCGACTAGTTGGTCAATTGATGGGACAAATAGGCTCTCGACTAGTGATACTAGGTGATTGAGGTAGGAATCAAATAGGCCACAGTCTCAATGGGAAATTGGAATATAACCATCAAATATGGAACAAACATGAAATAATTTAAGGATATCGTTATGTGTTATGATCCAAGTATGTGGACACATTCTTCCTCAATTCAAGGGAGTCTGTTACATCTTGGAGTTATAAAAATATGACCATATGGGTTGAATGATATGGACCTGAATTGTGGAAAATGAAGAATACATTTTGATATATTATCAATTTTTATATGTTGAAGTGCTAAAATGGAATCTATTGAGACTACCTCTTCTTGGAATAATTATTTATCTAATCTCTCTAATTTTTTGGTCTCTCCAACACGGTATGAAAGTTGTTACTTTGAATCAAATCCTACCACCTCCAAGTCTTTTGAGGAATTGACTAGACACATTCTATTAAGTTGGATCATTTTTTATTGGCTCTAGATTTCAAATTGCACATTGTGTTAGGGTTTAGATGTATAGATCAATGTTATGACTTCCTAGTAAGAAATCATGATCATGAATAGTCACAACTATGGAATATGGTCACAAGATATGGATACTTTATTGAAAGTAAGGCTCTCTAATACTTATCCTAGATCATGATTCTAAATCCAAAGGATTATCAACATTAGCTCGTCCTCAATGAGAAGAAGGATGCGGTTCTAGGAGTGATTACCATCTACATTATGGGAGAGATTTACTTTCATACAAGAAGGACCAACTATCCTCATTAGATCTGGAAGAATTTGAAGAATCTATTTGACAAAGTATATGAAATTCAGGTTATACAGATTGAGAAATAGTTGTTATGTTGGGATACTCTCTCTCTTTTTAAAGAATTTGGGACTATTTATCTCATGTCCATGGGTTACAAATGGAATTGGGTGAATAAGAGAAGGAATTTATAAATAAATATGGTTAGCTCATTTAATTGATCCTCATGAATATAAAGATGGCCTATGATCTATTATTCTTTATGTTCCATGCTATTTGGGCATCTCATAAAGAAGATGGTAAGGAATATACGATTGACTCTTTATGTGGATTGTTGATTACGGCATAAGATAAATTTCTTGATGAAGGTAAATTTTAAGTATCAAGTAGTAGGATCATCTATTAAAGGGAAAATGTTGACAAATCTATAGAGAAAAAAGTCATATGATAACATGAAGAAAATGCAGTGGTGCATCAACCAAAATGAGAAGAAGAATTGTGATGAACTAACTAAGAAGGATAGGAAGAAGAAGATTAATCATTATTTTGGTAAATTACGACGTACAAAAAGGCTTGCTAGAAGAGGATAAATGATATAGAAGAGAAGGTCAAGAAACTTGAATCGAAAGTGTCAAATGGATGATTGATCGATTCTTAGAACTGAATTCTAAAAGGTATGAAATATAATTATATATTTTTGTTAGTGTTTCTCTGGACCTACATGCCCACACTCTTCATAGTGAGTGTATAGTTGATTATGGTTGTACTCACCACATGGCTAAAGACATTTCTCTCTTTCTTCATTAAATGATGTTGTAAAAAATAAAAAATATGTTGTATATTATTATGCACTTACAAATTTTTGGTTGTGGAAAAATTGAATGCCAAAACAGTGCGATTACCAGTGTGTATCATGTACCTAATCTAAGTGTAATTGTTTTGTCAGTGCACCATCGTACTTACAAAAAGAATGAATTATGACCAAATCGCTTTGTTATGAAGGATGTAAACAACTAATAAATTGTAACTAAAGGGTTTCTTGAACTTGAATATGGAATCTATAAGTTTTAAGATCTTCCCAACAAAAATAAAAGATTACTTGCACTCATAACTTAGGCTAATGATTGTAGCAAAGTTTCGCCTGAAGGACTTAGATATTTAAAATTCCAAAGATTGAAATTGATGGTCAAACTCGACATGGTTGTTGGACTATCTAAATTTGTTCCCACTTATGGAGTATGTTCAGAGTGTGTGCTTGGATAGAGTCATGAGGCTCCTTTTGAGACCAGAAAGGAATGGAGAGGAAAATACTCAGTTGGAACTTGTGCACAATGACTTATTCTACATGAACAAACTGTCATTATCAAGTGTGAAGTATATTTTAACCTTTGTTGATCATTATTGTAGGTACACTTCGGTATATTTATTGAATAATAAGAGTCATGCCTTTGAAAAGTTCAATTAATTTAGGGCATTACCTAAAAATGGAATGTAGTCAATTTGTGAAATGTTGAAGACCAAACAATGGTGGAGAATGTATGGGTAGAGTTTTTGAAAACTCTCTGTCACAAAATGGAAACTCTTGTAATATATCTATACCCCACACAACTCAGTATAATGGAGTATACAAAATGAGAAATTAGATGTTGATCAAAATGACATGTTGTTTTAGGCCACATATTTGTTGCCTAGATTTTGGGTAGAAGTTGTCTGTTGTTCAAAAAATGCATTGAACCTTATTTTAATTAGAGTTGCATTAATATAAATCTCATTGAGAAATGGAGTGGACGGAAACCATCATTCAATCACCTTATAACATTTGTATGGATTGCATGGTCTACTAGACACCTATATAAATAAATTGGATGAAAAGAATTATGCTTTCATTATGATGGTTAACTCTAAAGAGTTGCAAGCCTATAGATTGTTTGATAGAGTGAAATAGATTATCATTCAAAGGGATGATGTCTTTGATGAGAAGACATTAAGTAAATTTTATTTGTATGGATTGCATGGGTGCAAATTCTAGACACCTATATAAATAAATTGGATGAAAAGAATCATGCTTTCATTATGATGGTTAACTCTAAAGAGTTGCAAGCCTATAGATTGTTTGATAGAGTGAAATAGATTATCATTCAAAGGGATGATGTCTTTGATGAGAAGACATCAAGTATTAAAATATTGAATTCCTCTTTTTGTTGGATGAGTAGTAATCCTTCTGAAATTATGACAGGAAAAAAATATTGATTGAACCCTATTTTGGAATTTTGATTGGACAATCAAACTCATCTACTTGTTTTGACTTGTAGTCAACCAATGATTACAAAATTGACTACCAAGTTTGGAAACCTTGGTCAACACTCTATTGCATTGGTCAATAAAAAAAAAATCCTTCATCTCACATTTATTAGCTACCCCATTGGGTTTCTAAGACAATTAAAGTTTCTAGAGATGCTGCAAGAGATATTAATAACTGAAGAAAGACTAGAAGTACAAAACAATGTGGTAGTTTTGGTCCAATGGCACATGTGCTAGAGGAACGCAATCCATATACATATGGAGATGCACATGGTTGATTGGAATGGGACATCGATATGGATGGAGAATACCTTTCCTTAATGAAGAATGAAACATGATATTTAGTTCATCGACAAGGAAATAAGACAATGAAATGCTAAAGGATCTACAAGACCAAATTCAAACATTATGGTGTTTTTGAAAGACATTTTCCTCATTTGTTTGCAAAGGGATTTGATCAATAATAAGTCATTGAGTACACTGAAACATTTTCTCGTGTTGCAAAGTTGAACTTGTTTCGATTGATTCTTTCACTTGTTCCTCAACTTACATGGGAGGTAAATTAGATGGAAGTAAAAAATAATTTTCTTTGTGGATATCTCAATGAATAAATCTCTAGAGAAACCCTTTGGTTTTGAGAATAATTATAGGCTTTCTTTTCAACTAAAAAATTCCTTATGATAGTTTGAAATAGGATCCTAGGGCTTGGTATGAGAAGATTGATCGTTCCTTTATCAATTTTGGTTTCAAACGTTATCAATAAGATCAAAGCATTTATGGTTTTCATGTCAATGGTGAAACTTTAATTGTTGTGAATTATATGTAGATGATTATTCAGTATTGGAAGAAATGTAAATATGATATTGGGTTTGAAGAAAAAATAAGCTTATACCTTTGAAATGATTGACCTTATTATCCTACATTTCTTTTTAGGAATTCAAGTTATATAGATGCACAATATTATCTTTATTTTTCAACCTAAGTATGAATCCAGATCTTATTCAAGATGAATGACTTTAAATCTTGTGCTACACATTTTTAGTCAGAAATAAAGTTGATAAAGGAATATGACACATTGTAATTGGATGTGACTCTTTATTTCAATCCGAATGGTCATCTAATTTATTTAACTGATAGTCAACCTAATATTATATTTGTTGTTAGTGTGGTTTCTTACTTTATGCAGGATCCTTGAGAAAGCCACTAGAAGACCAAAAAGATAATTTTCCATTATATCAAGGGAACTTATCAACTTGTTATAAAATATTGTGCCAATACTACATAACCACTAATTGGTTACTTTGACGAAGACAAGATTGAGGATGAAAATTCTAGGAAGTTGACATATAGCTATGTGTTTTTCCTTGGTTTAATCATACAAGAAGTCACATGTTGGTCTCTCGTTTGAACAAAAAGTTGAATATCACAATGTAATTAATGAGACTCTATTGTGATTTTCTTAACCAAGATACATCAACAGATATAGAAAGGTGTGAGTCTATAATAGTAGAAATTGTTTTGGATTATAAGCTCCGATGCCAATAGTATTTCTTATAGAATCATAATCATATTAATATCCATGTCTACAATATCACCTCCGATGGTATATAATATTAGCATAACTCTTAAATATTGTCATGACTTTCACATAACACTACATATAAATTTTCCAACATAATATTCACACAACTCTCAATCCTTCTACCTCTTCCAAAGGTGAGAGTGATCTACTCTTCTTATAAAAGAAGGAATAAAACCTAACCTATGGTTTCACAAGTTTTTTCATGGTGTGGAGCCAATTCCAAAAACCTAGTACTTAGATGAAGAATACAAAAGAAACATAAGAAGTCGGGATACTTTTCACTCCCAATTCTATGAAGACTTTTACTTTATGGGGAAATTAGATGAACTCAAACCTACACTAAAGATGCCTTATTCATCGATAGGTTGCAGAATTTGAGTAATTCTCATATCTATCTTTATCATCAATAATTTCTTAGCTTAATATACTTGTCACAATGATGGATTCTCCTCTATATTTGCAAAAAATCAATGATGCAAATGATTTAGAAAATATAATGAACTTATCATTCAAATAATAAAAAAAGGGTCGAGCACTATGAATAAAAAAAAAGATGATGACTATTCCTACTAATAGCATGCCAATGCAACCTGCTTCTTTTAAATAACCTTCTAGCTTATCAATGTATATGATGAAAGGGTATGGGAGAGGGGAAAACATTCCTTAGGGGGAAATAGTATATTTGGAAAACCCTTTGTATTCTTAAACTTGCCAATGACATTCTTGTTAAACATTATCGCAACAACTCTGAACTCAAAGTGAACTCATTAGGGGAATTTTGAGGTCTAACATGGGTCTCATAAGAGATATAATAAAATATTATGAGTTAGGCATTTTGTGGGGAAAGTATATTTACAACTCATTTCTTACACTATAACCAATGCAACTATGATTAAGTTAAATTGAAAAGATGTCTAAAATAAAACCAATAAAAAAACATCTTTGAGATGACTAAAAGTAAGGTACTTTTGAGTACATAAATTATTTTTGAATATAATATGATGAATGTACTTACAAAGTAATGTACTCATAAAATAAAATATATTAATTTTGAAATTTGAAACATAAGCTACTTTTTCAATATTCAAAATATGTTTTTAAACCATATATTTATAATTTTGAATTTTAAACATAAAGTTAAATTTAAATGAGTAAATTATCATTTCTTATATATATATTAAAAATGAAAACTAATTTTAAAATATAAATATAAAACTATATATTAAAAAAAAATTTAAATTTATTTTTTTATCTTTTTAATACACCTTCAAAAATATGTGTAAACTCATTTTTAATAGTTTCTTATGATATATATTATGTATATCACATATCGCTTTTAATGTAATAATTAATAACATCATTAAATAAATTATAAAAAAAATGTTAATATTAGGATGAAGGAATAATACATAAATTCTACGATTAAAAAGTTGAGTCAATATTAAACAAATGAGATTATATGTAATAAACATTATTATTATATGTAATAAAATTTTAATAATATAATATCCTATTATGATATAATAGTTCATTCAAATTTCTACATGAAGGTTTTATGTATGTATTTGGTTTTGTAACTTAAATGTAAGTGTCTAATTTATGTTGATATAGATGTAGGTGTTTCAAAGGTTAAACGCTTATAGTAAAATATAAACCTTGAATAACATCTAAATTTAAAAAAAAATGGTACTGATATTAAAATTCAATCGGATGAGGATATATATAGTAATATATTATAATATAATATTTTATTTTAATAAAATAAATAGATATATTTTTTATATTTAAAGAATAATTATAATAGATTATTATATATAGTAAGTATTTTTTTTTTGTTGGCAAAGTGGTGGAACCCCCCGACTAGCACGGTCGACATTGGCTAAGAAACCACGAATCAGGGGCATCTAAGCTATCAAAATCACCCAGGGATCGCACCCGGCCTGGACCGCACCAACCCTTAACATGGTTGGATTTTTTGGTATCCGACGGGATTAGAACCGACGACCTTCCAGCTTAGGGGGCGTCTTAACCATACCCTGCCACCAACTGTTCTACATCTCGTGGATTATATATAGTAAGTATTTAAAAAACATAAACTATTAATTATCTAATTGTTTTTATTATATGATCAAATTGTTTTTATCATAAGATGTTAAGTGATTTTGATTTTAAATAAAAATTTGACATATATATTTTAAATATTGAAAAATTAACTACATAATTTTAGTTTTGAATAGACAATTTACTTTTTGGTATTTGTAATTTATTTTGTATTGAAATATAAAACAAAAATTACATTTAAATAAAATATTTAATTTTTTGGTATTTGTAATTTATTTTATATTGAAATATAAAGAGTACTTTTCTTTCTAAGTACTTTAAGAGTAATTTAGTACATTTATATTATATTAAAAAAGAATCTATGCTTACTATTTTCATAATGAGTATTTTATTTACAACATTGATATAGTTGACTATGAGTTTTTACTCACCATTTACAATTTGACAAATAAACATTATTAACTCAATCAATGCCACCTCAACTATTATATATGATGTCACCCTTTAGGATGTGATTGGTTCTTTTAAACTGGATTTTAATAGCAAATTTTTTGTTTTGAGACCCATTTTTTACCTCAAAATTCCCTTAATGTTTAGCTCTTCTAATCAATTCTAACATATTTCTAAAATGAAAATAAAAATAATTTAATTTTTTTATTTAAAAAAATAAAATCTATAAAAAAAAGAAAGACTAAAAAAAATAGTTCTAATCTATAGTCGAAAAGGTGCACTAAGAATAAACAATAAAAATAAAAATGAAAAAATATTAAAAATTATATATAATTGATGACATACATTTTATTTAGAATTTAAATTCAAATATTATAAACTATAGTTTAAAAAAAATTCAAATCCATTTTTTTTAGTAATTAATTTTTTTAGTAATTTTAATAAAAAATATAATAATTTTGAAGGTTAGAATTTGAAGAAAGATTCCATGACTATTTTTTTAACTAATCTCATAAAAGAAAATTTACTTTAGTTTTACTTTATATGTAAAGAGGCGTTGTGTTTTTATTATTTTAACACGTGGGTTTTAAAGGACAACACTCAACAACCGACCACCTTGTTATGCTTAGGATCATTATGGAGAAGTGTCGTAATGATAAATCCAATCTGTTTAGTTTTTTTGTGGATTTTAGAAAGGATTTCGATACAGTACCTAGAAATAACCTTTGGAAGAGATTAGAAGAGCTAAAGGTCCCTTTCGAGTTGAGAGCTTTCACAATAAGGTTATACGAGAATGTAATCGTCAAGTTTAAGAGCAACGAGGGGTGGTCGAGAGATATTAAGTGTAATATCGAAGTTAAAAAAGGTTTCCCCATCTCCCCTACCCTATTTGGCATTTACAACGATAAGCTAGAAGGTTGTTTAGCAGAAGTAGGTTGTGTTGGCATGTTCTTAGCTGGAATAGTCATCATTCTTCTTCTCTATGCTGACGATATTATTCTTCTTGCAAGGTGTCCATTTGATCTTGATAAGCAACTATGACTTCTGAAGGATTTCTGCTCTACCATGGGTATAACTGTCAACACTAACAAAACAAAAGAACTATGATTATCAAATCCAAGAAGGACACTTACGCTAACTTTGTGTATGACAATATCAAATTGGAGGAAGTGTCTTCTTACAAATACCTAGGAATTGATATTCATCACAAGCTCAACTGGAACTATAGCATTGAGAAAATGATTAATGGAGAGTGGAAAGCTTACTTTGGTCTTGAAAATAATTGTAAAGCAGCAAACCTTGTGATGTGGGATAAAAATAAGTTTCTCTTTGAAACTTTAGTCACTCCCGTTATCTTGTATGGATGTGAGGTTTGGGGTTGCAACATCTCTAGAGAATCTTGGAGAAAGATTGAGCAAATCCAGAAGCGTTTTATAACGTATAACCTCAAAATTAAAATCAATATACCATATCATATTCTCCTTATAGAAGTGGGTCTTTCCCCTATCAAGAGCCTAGCTATGACTAGGCTCCTGTTGTACAAACACAAAATCAATAACATGGGAGACCATATACTTCCTAAGCTAGCTATTAATTCCAGCCAAAACCACCTAAGGCTCAAGCGAGGTTGGCATAAAGATACTAGGGCCTGGTTAAACTACTAGGAGACCGACGAAAAAATTGCATTGCAAAATATTAATAACATTAAAAATATTGTTACTTCTAAGTTTAAAGAGAAACTGTGGTGTGAGAAAGATTTAGAGGCTAAGAGAAAATTAAGATATTATAAGGAGGTCATCAACCCTACTCTAGAAGATCAAAAGTATCTCTCTATTTTAACCAGTCCAAAATAAGAACAAACTCTCACGAGCTCCATAGTGAAACAGGTCGTTGGACAGTTCCTAAAACACCATGGGTGGAAAGGATCTTCCATCTCTATGAGAGTAGGAACATTAAAGATGAAAATCACTTCCTCTTAGAGTGCCCTGCGTACACCCACATTAGATCTTAGTTTCATAATCTTTGTTGTAACGCCGACCTTCCTAGAATTATAATGAGCTCGGGACGCTTCTCACCAAGCTCTTTGAGCATAGGAATACAATTTTCAAAATAAACTAATTAATTGGTTTCTTTAGGTCCGATAGACCAAAGTTTGGTCTTAGTAGACATTAACCATGATCACCATCATCATCATAAAAAGACAAATACAAAAATAATTAATTATAGTTTCAATACCATAAAATATACCAAAAAAGATTTAATTTATCATTTAATTATATATATAACATAAGAATAATGTGCACTTATGGAATACTAAGCCAATTGGGGAGAGAGACAAATTCTGCAAATTAGCTATTGAGCTCACCGTGACTAAACCTCATGTACGTGGTAAAATCCCATTTGAGCTCATCGTATGTGAACTTCTTGTACGTGGTAAAACTCCATATGTTCCCATTAAAAAAACAAAAACAAATAAAAACCACTTTTAGGTGCTCTCTTCCACATCGAAACATCTTTCAATTTAACAAATCATCTTTATATAGTGTCCAAGGTCTAATACCCAAAAGTAATTAATTTTCACAACTCATTATTTGGTAACAAATATTAAAAGAAACTAAATTTCCTTTTATATTTTTATTTTTTTTTCAAATTCTTTTATTTTCTATTTATTCAATTATTTATAATAAAAATAAATATTGATTTGATTTTTTTTTAATAATATATATATTTAAATATACTTTCAATTTTCCTTTACATATTTTTTTAGAATATTAATACTTTGTTTAAAATTACTATATAAAAAACTCAATTTATTTTATTAATTTTTATTAATAATTTCATTTTTTTTAAATTTTATTTTTATTTTTTTAAGACAAAAGTGGTTATATTATAATGGGAGGTGGTGTAACCACCAAAGGTTTTAGTTTAAAAAAACCCTCATGGTAGCGGCATTTGAAAACCAATACACAAAGAGACCAAAAATAGCCATAAGTGCCCTTGAGGAAGCGGCAAAGGCATTTAAGCCATCCAAAACGCCCTTGAGGAAGCGGCAATCAAACAGTTTGAAACCTTAACAGTGTTTATAACTGAGTAACATATTTATCAAACTACCTAAATGCTGATAAACAAAGTAACTAAAACTATGCAGGAAAGTAGAGAAGCGAGTGCATGCAGGATGACGAACCCGAGCGCATAGACGAATTCTATCCATCCAAGCTAGAGGACATACCATTACTGGATGCTTCATGTTTGACAAGTTTGAGAGCGATCTTGTCCACCTTGATTCCAGCTCAACAATCTACCTTGTGAGTGAGTTTTCAGTCCGCTTGACCTTCCGTTTGATTTTCTTCTGAAGGAAGAACAAATCCTTGTTCACATGTTCCAGTCTCCTTCCGCCCTCATAGTCAATAGCATTCACTTGAGTTTGTAGTGATTTGAGATCGTGCTTCACTTCCCTTATCTTTGTGTCCACCCAATTTGGAATAGGCGCAACCGCGGAAGAGGAACCTGCTTCCATCCTAAGTAACAATAGTCTCTTAGTGGTTAGATGACAAATCTCCCGAATAAACAGCACATCAATCTACGTGCTATGGCCCTCTGCCTTCCACTCCTTTATATCCATAAGCTTTGGGGATCTTGGCGTCACCTCATATTCCAACACACAAGAAATCAAGCAAATGATCAAGTGATCTAGATTGGACGCGACCTTCATACCAGAGATCATTAGAATTTTGTATGTGCGAGTAGTAATTTCACCCATTAAAATATTCGCTACAACCTCCTTCGACATGACTTCTGCTGAATTCACCTCATGCGAGAACCCCAGATCCATGAAAGCCATTAAACCAACAAATTCGTTCAACGAGGAGCAGTGATACTGCATGAGGTCACCTATCCTGCAGACATTAAGACGCAGGATGGAGCTCTGATGAATCAAGTTTCTTCGCAGCGGACAAAGAGACAGTCCAGGCCTAACATTTATGCAAAACCACGCATGGCCACGTGAACCCCACGCGCCACATGTCCATGCAGCCCGCCAGTACGTGGAGGAACAAAGGAGTCGGACCCATGGAGGGGAAGGCCATGATAAGCCCCCGAGCCTAAGGGGGAGAGTAGTAGGAACCCTGATCATTGAGAATAAGCTCCTCGGGGCTTAGGGAGGTGCCTTTGTTGGCCTCAAGGTCAACAGTGGAGTTGTTTTCCCTCAACACGTGGAAGAAGTAGATTTTTTTGAAGAGGGAGGCTTGTATCACGATCTTGTGAATAAGATGCCTCAGATCCATATGAGTTGGCATAAGTTTTTCAGCAAGAGCGCGGATGACAATTCTGGAATCTCCAATGATGATTAGCTCGGAGATTCCCAATGCCTTGGCTATCCTCAGTCCTTGCCATAAATCCAAGGCTTCAGCCATATTGTTGGTGTCGATGCCCAGCCCCCAAGCGAACTTAAACTCCATTGATCCGTCCAGAGTGAAAAAAACTCCACCTTCCCCTGTCGCCCCGAATTAATAAGTTCATTTTTATTAATAAATAATAATTTTAAATAATTAAACTTTTTATAACTTTAAACTTTAGTTTAAAATTCTTATCACCAAAATTTTGTTATCTCATATACTTTTTAATCTTAAATTTAACATAATACAATGCTACTATTTTAATAGATATGAAATTCAGTTAAGGATTGAATTTCTAAATTATTTTAGAGTAAAAAGTTCACTTGATTCAAAGTAATTTGCTTAAATACTAGCAACAACCATATTAATTAGATTAATATGTATGAAACATTTAGAAAGGTATATATTTGACACATTAAAGTCTATAATAAATTATTAACACAAAGTTTTAAATTGCATTGAGCCTTATTTAAGTTATTGTTTTCATGATGTTACACTTCCAAATGGAAAGGTTATTGGGGATGCATGGTATGAAGTTTGACTTTTAAGGTTAAAAGATGGAGTTAAGAGTACAACACATTTATCTAATAGTTTTTTATTACCACTTTTTAATTACCACATTCATCTAAATTTAATTTAATAGTTGTATCACTATTTGAGTTAACGTAATAGTTATCTAATAGATAATATAATAGTTATATAATCATTGGAGTTAAGCTAATAATTGTATCTAATAGAAAATTTAAAAGGTAATATATATTTTAAGTAAAAGTCATTATTGAAGTTGAGCTTAACCTAATAGTTGTATCTAATACTTCAATAGTTGAAGTTGAATTTTTCCAATTATCATGAATTATGAATTTTGGACTACGGCCATGAAAACAATCTTGTTTCATTCTCATTCATAGATAATAAAAAACATAAATAATACTCCATCCCAAAATTCTAAAATATATAAACTCATCAACATAATAAAAAAATCCATATAATTTATAGACAAAAATAATCATAATTTCTTCATAATAACAAACGTTATTTACTATATTAAAGATTACCTTTTGCTTTTCCATTTCTGTTTAGAAACAAATATAATGCACAACACAAATTTCTATAATCATAATATCTTTTAGTTATGATTTGCTGTTCAATAATCCATGGAACAATATTAATCTCTTGTTTAATAACAAACATTATTCACTACACAGATTTTTATGATAATCAAAGCATTCTGTTTTAGAGCAAACAGTATTCACTATACAGATTTCTATGATATTCACTATACAGATCTCTATTGAAGAGCGAACAGCATTCACAATATAGAATTCTGTGATAGTCAAATCTCTTCTACTTATAATCCGTTGTTCAGGAGCAAACATTATTCAGTGTACAAATGTCTTATGTTTATCCAAAAATGGACAATAATATATGGATTTGCAGATATAATAGTTAGTTGTCACCATTATCCATAAATGTACGCCCACATGAATATATTATAAAATATATGTCCACATTTATATAAAAGTCAAATATATATATTCCTGATAATGCTCACATTTATATAAAAGTTAATTATATATATTTTCAAGCTTATAATTAATGAGCTACATTGCGAGGCAATTTACTTTATGTAAGTGAAAAGTATTTATTTAAGTTAAAGGTAATTAATTAATAAAAATAAATAATATTTATATTTTATAGTGTTTAAATAATTAAAATTTGGTTTTAATTTTTTAGAAGTTAATATCTATATTACACTTATCCCAATATTTATAGAATTTTGAACTTTTTGTTTACACTAAAAATCAAATCAAGAGAGCTTAATTATGTTACTATGATTTTCAATACACATTGTTATCTTCTAACATAGATTTAATTATTTGAGCACTATAGAAAATATGAATATCATTCAATTTCATACTTTATAATTACTTCAAACATTCACTAATTCATTAATTACCTTCATATAACATTTTAATTTGTTATTAAAATAAATTTTAATAACTAGTTTTTCTTAGTAAATACATCTTTACTTTCTTACTGAAATAATTATTTAATTATTAATATTTAATATTTAATTAAAAATGTTATATATGTTAAACTATATAATAAGAAATAATTATTTAATTGTTAATATTTAATATTTTATTAAAAGTGTCATATATGTTAAACTGTATTATATTGATGTCTGGGTACATTTATAGTATATTTGTGTATATTTGATTAAATGTATTATATATAAGAAGTCTATTTCCATATTTTACCAATATAGGATTTTTTTCTAAGTATTTTTTCCATCTCAAATTGTCTACTTGAATTATGCTGTCATGGTTTAGAATAACATGGCTTACCTTGTAACATTGTATTTATGTTGCTGCTGTATATCAACTATTGGATAGCTCCAATGGATTGTTTATCAGAGCACAACACAAGAGCAACAATTAATGCACTACTAGAGTGCATATCATTAGCCTTGTAACACCTTAATTTTATGTTTTTCTTATAATTATACTCATGCTTAAGTAATCTTTGTTGGAGGTAATGCTTATCCTCTTATATATGTAGATGCTTAAGTGTCTAGAAGATATGAGAGGCATGTCTATTGTTAAACAAGTAGTTCATTAGTAAGAAGTAATAAATGGGTTCTAGAATAAACAATCAGAACCCTTATCTAACTTAGATCAATGGTTAAGCTTTTCTTGCTATGGTATAAATATGTATAATTACTAATGGAATGATCAATCTGCTGGAAGGATCAATATGCTTTTAAGACTCTAACTTCTTATGTGCCTCATGCTCAGTTTGTAATTATGTTTGCTCCTCCATTTTCTGAGATGGTATTAGAGTGGGTCTTGGCCTTGGCCTACCTCCTTCACGGAAGGGCCAAGTAAAATTGGAGAGATGTGATTTCATTGGGTCGTAAGAGCACATTAGTATGTTCAGTGTTTTTTCGTGACTTTATTATTGTTTTGCTAAACTTTGTGTGTATTGTATTTCCCTTGTAAGTGTTTTAATGTGAGAATATTGTTGTGGCAGAAATTAAATTTGACAGGTCTATAAAGGAGGAATTGAAATAGAAATCTTGTAGGACCGAATAGCCCCATGGAGATTCCGAAGAGCATGCTCTACTCTTCTACCATTTTGTACACACTCAAGCTATCAAGAGCCCTAATCCAAGAATAGAAGAACTATCTACAACTTTTGAAAATCATCCATAGATGTACTAAGAGAGATGTATTTAGAAAGAGAAGAGAGTGAATGATATTTCTATTTTCACTTGTAACACCTGGGTTTTGACCCCGTTTGCATTAAAAATGTATATGATGTATATATTGTAATTAATCATGGTGTAGAGCTAAAGGCAAAAGCCCCACCATCGATTTAATGCTTTATGTTCTGGCAATTAAAATAGTTGCCGATGGTAGATCGTGCTATCTGACACATTATAATTTTTGGCATCATGTAAATATGCTTTTTAATTAAAATACCCACAACCAGCTATGTCTATGCAACATTAAAAGAGATGGGGGCATGATTTTCCTAAGAAATAGGGAGGAAAATTATTTAAACTTTTGGGCCAATGGGAAAGATCCAAATGTCAAAGTGAGAACCCATCAAACCCTCAACTACCCATTTTGTCTTTTCCCCCAATCATTAAATTTCGCCAAAATGTGGTTGAGTTACTTATTGTATGGAGTGGAAAGAGTATGGGCACAAATTCGAATTGGGCAAGGACCCATTTTTTTGGAAAAACATGTTCTGACTTTCTTGGCAAGAAAAATGCCCAAAAACTTATGCCATTCTGTCATACACCCATGTTTTTCCATTTTTACATCACCATTCTCCTCCACGTTGGTTTCCTTCATGCAGCTGAAGCTTCCTGTATGTTCATCCTTCATGTTTTTGCTCATTTTCCTTATCTTGCATGCCCAGAAAACCATTTTGGTTTTGTTCAACAAGTGGGCAAGGAGTATTTTCGTTTTGGGAGTTTATGGCAGTTGTTTTGGCCCCTGTAATGCCATAAACGTCCTCAGAATTCATGGCAAAGAAGATTCATGTTTTTGGTTTTGGTAGAGGCCTTTTTTGCCCCGAGATCCCCATATTCATTTTCAAAAATCGATTTGCTAAGTTGGGTTGTTGTAGAGGTCGATTTGCCTCTGCCTCTGTGGAGCAATAGAACGGGTCTGAAATTGTTTCCCTCACCCTGGCATTTTTTCCCCATCTGAAATTCATTTTTGGTTTCCCACATGTTGTAAATTGCGAGCAAATGCATATTTGCTGTTATGGGTGTTTTGTTTTGGTCTAAACTGTTATGCACCCTACTTTGGGTCTTAGGTGTGGAAGATGTAAATTGCTTGATAAACCTATTGCATGCGGAACCTCAATGAGGGATCTTGAGGGTTGATTATTCCTTACTGCACATCCTGAATAGCACTTGAAGGGAATGCATAGCCTGAGGGACTGTATAGCAGAGAAGGGAATGATTCCTTGTGTTGGGTGTGTATGTGTTGGGAAAGCCAAGTCAGATCTTGTGTAGGTGTCCATAGCTCTCTGGTTGAGCTCACTAGCTTAGCAAACAAGCCTTTCCATCCTCTTGGCAGTCTAATAAACACAAACATAGCTTTGGCTTCGCTGAGTTTTGACATATCTTGGCCATGTGTGAGCCTGCTTAGTTTCCTTTTCCTTGGGGAATCATGCCCAGCTCGGGGGTGGCAGTGATGCTGAGAGATTGATGAGCACACTAGCCTATGGTTGGGTGGAACCTTGTAGCGGCATAGATGGTTGCGGGGAGCTTCATTTGAAGAAAAATATTATTATGTAATTATCCATGCAACTATATTGTTTATGTGAATTATGATGAACATGTTAAAATGTGTTGAGTGGTTGAATTAAACTAATTTGCTTCTGCTGAATGTTAATTCTTTATGAATCTGTGCATCTTGAGTTCAATGCATTTTATTTTACGTTTATGGGGCTAGTTCCCGGATTGATAGCAGCATTAGTCACGTCCTATCTCCTGTAGAGTGGTGGGGACGTGACACCACTCGGAAATGCAAAGCTGGGTTTGATAATGTCTCAATCCAATTAATTAATGCGATCAGTTTTCTTTCTGTATACTGCTATCAAGCGAGGCAAGATTCAAAGCATGTGCTAGAGAAACACCTAGATACAGAAAATATATGTTTCTTGATCATAGAATTGCTGTCCAAGATCGATCAGTTTTCAATTCGAGGCCTGCGGGAAGATCAAGAAAATCCAAAAGATGGACACCAGTTTCTATCTAGTTTGTATTAATCACATCAATTGGGCGACAATGAGAGGATTCACTTCCGTTCTTCTCATAATAGTGTCCTACAACATGTGCGTGTGATAGCGAGGCTCTATCTCAGGGATAACGTTGTTATTGCATACAGTGCCAAACAGTATCCAAGGAACAGAGGATGGATAATTTGTGTGCAATTTGTTATTTTTTTTTTTTAGTGAATGTGCAGATTGTGAAAAATTTAAATTATTTAAATTATTGTACATTTGCTATTATTCTTCTTGTTAAAATATAATGTGAAGACAATTACTGTACATAGTAACATAACTTAACTTGGTGTGTATGAAAGCCCGTACCTTGCCGCAAGTTGGGTCTTGTGAAGTTTAGAACAAAGCTTATATATTATAGTTGTGTAAGTAGGTCATTCATGGTATATTACATGGGGAATCGGGGATCATGGGGAATCGGGGATCAAGAGGTAGCTGGAAGATGATGTTTGAGAAAGAGCTTCGTTTATAAAGACCAAACTAGACAATGTTCACTGTAGTAATTTAGGTTATGTAATTTGTGATTCAGGTATTGTGATTTGTAAGATAAACATTATGGGGAGGTGTTCGACCTAATGGTTATCATTTGTTATATTGTAGATGGAAGTGTGTAGATGATAAGATAACTATGTCCATTGTTAAATAGGTAGTTGAGTAGTAGGAACTAGGAAGAAATAAATAGGCTTCTAGAATAAATAATCAAAACCCAGTTAAATCAATGGTTAAGCTCTCTTAACTATTATATAAATTTGTGTAATTACTAATGGAATTATTAATTTGTTTCTAAGTCTCTCTATGTATAATGTGTATAATGAAGCCCATTGTGCTTTTCAAACCAAATTTCTTAGTCCGTAATGGATTGGATTCTACTTGCAGGGCTTCAGCCTTTATGAGCCAAATAAAGATGTGGTCACCACCTATCTGCCGAGCTGTAACTACCAGCTACTGCCATGGATGTTGTACTTGCTGAGGATGCTAAACAAAGCCCTACAATAAGTTGCTCGACCAAAGGGAGGGGTACAAAATGATGTAGCCAACGAAAGAAGCCTTCTGAAAAAACAACATCTAAGTCGACGTTAGTACTAACATAATTTGTTGTCTTAACTGGGAAAAAAGCCCCTCTAAAAAGAATGCATCTAAGCCAAAACATGCATTTAATTACGTCTCAATACCCTTTTAATTACCTCTTTCGAAGCTCTTAGCGAGTCGCCTGGCCCTTATTTCTTTATTCTGAAATAGCTTGAACCTTAGATGGTGGACTTTACTAAACAAGAGGAGCCCATCATAAGGAAAAACTCTAGTTCACTCTAAGCTAAGTGGACTGCACCAACTAGCGCAAACTAAGATGGCACTATTCTGTATGGGAAAGTGCATTCATGCAAGCTGCTAGATCACTAGTTTTCTACTCTTCTTTAGGTATGCATGCTTCCTCTCCACACTAGCTAATAAAAAATAGCTAATAGCATCATTAGATCATGTTCTACTTTCTGAATCTCTTGTAGAATAACACTACAGTGAGGAGAGGACCTACTATCTTTACAGTTTCAAGATATGCATTAACTGCATTCACTGGAAACCATCCCATGATGATGATGAGCTATATTAATTTAAAGTTTTTAAATTCAGAGCCATATACATCAAACCAACCAATTTTAAACCTCAAAGGAGATATTCATGGCGAACTCTGTTTTTTTTTTTTTTCCCCTTCTCCCATATGGAACCTTGCAATCTATCCCAATGCAATAGACCTTAAAACTGATAAAATTAGAGAGCTCAACATCTCCAATTTTTAAAAGAGAATGGGCCAAGAGAACTTGTATAACTATAAGGCCTTGAATTAGGGGTTGTTGGATTTGTTGGGCTTTATTTTATGAAAGGAGTTTAAATTGGCCTTAAGTTACATGAAAGTTGTTTGCAAAGTCAGTATAGTCAGAGTAAAAAGAAAATCCTATATTTTAGAAATTTTTTTATTTTAGAATAAATGTTAATATTTTAGAATATTGTTCAATTTCATTTTATGAATATCTATCTAAATTTCAAATAAACAATTATTTAAAAAAAGACAACCAATACTTAAAACCTAAACAACTTCTAATTATAATTATACATAAAAAACAAATAATAAATAAGTTATTCATAACACTTAACTTTTAACCTATCTATATTAAGTAAACATAATTTAAATGCATATACTAATTATACCAAGCTTTTAGAACAATGCATGCTTGGTGTCTTCAATGCATGCAACATTCCAAAGTCAATTGATTTATGCAAGCTTATAGTACTGCTTGACAGGTTGAATGCATGCCTGCCCATCTTAAACCATTTATGCAAACCTGCAATTAAGTGTTGAATGCAAACCTAAAGTTGCCCGTTGAATGTGAGTCAAGTTATATTAGATAGTTAAAAGAATGTGTACTTTTGTAATATGTTCAAAGTTAAAAGCATGTAGAGATTATGAATTAAGGTAGCGCCAACTATTATTACATGTCCAAGAACTACATGGACTTCAAGCAAGACTAGATAGATGAACTATGATTTCCTCTTCCTCACATAACAAATGATGAATTATGATTTTCTCAACAAATTCCATGTGTTTAATATGCATTTTGCAAATTTAATGTTATTGTTGTTTTTCAATAGATATCTTAGAGCAGTACATTTAATACTGTTGTGAGAAAGTCGAACGTAGAACATTAGATGTGATCCAATTGTACCAATGTTGTTAAATACATTGATGCACAGAGTGTATATCAAACGCCCAAACTCTATGTCATGGCTATAGATTCTCAAATAAAATTCCTTCACAATCTCTAATGCAGAACATGGTTCACCAACAATCTTTGCAATGGTCGACTTGCACAGGATAGCGGAATTATGATTATTGTATCTCTTTGGGGTCTTGGATTTGATGTTCTTGCTTCTATGTTAAACGTCCCTTTTTTTTGGCTCTTTCTCAATGCTTTACTATCACCCGGACTTGCAGTTGGCCAAACTGCCAGTCCATCCTTAACAAACATGTACATTCGGTCCATTCGTTGATTTCGCTGTTGATCAGTTGGATGGACCGAACTACATGTTTTTTAAGCTCAGGTGGTCAAACTAGGTATGAACACTTCTTCACTCAGAATGCGGCTCCTCCTACGTGCTGCGCTTACAGTTCACCAAATAATTTTTATTTAATATTTTCAGCACTTTACGCTTATTTATTTTTATTTTTTTGTTATTTTTATTATTTCGATTTACAGTTGAACCCCATACAAATAAAACATAGATGATTTCTTTATTCACGATTTTTATTCTATTCAAATTTATCCACATAAGGTCGGCTAAAATTATTTAGCTTATTGCTGACTATTTAATACCGCTGCAATACCTATATTGATCGTTGAATTTAAAATTGTTTGAGATCCAATGAGTTAATATGCCTGCTGCAGCAGCCGCATTAAATAGTTTGATAATCCATTAAACTTACCTTCTTTAAACCCTAAAAAAAAAGTTAATAATGTGTCAGTTGATTTCAAACTTTAAACTTTCAAGCTGTTTTTAATATATGATTTGACCACTTCTATCTGAGTCCATGCGTACAATCTTCCTTTTATGAATTGTGTGTGTCATTGACAAAATTGCTGACAACTTGTTTTTAATATATGACTTGACCACTTCTATCTGAGTCCACGCGTACAATCTTCCTTTTATGAATTTTGTGTGTCATTGACAAAATTGCTGACAACTTTGATTAGATTAGCTAGATATCAACTAGATAGAAAAGGAATCATTATATGTGATTCCAGTGGCATTCAAAAAGTCACTTTTTAAGCTTGAAATGACTCTTCTTGAATTTGAGAACTGAATCTCAAAATCCAAAGTATATCAAACAAAATGCTAGCACGCCTTTCCTATCACACAAAGAACAAGGGACCACTATTTTAGTGGAGGGGCATATTTCTATTTTCTGGCATTCAAGCCAATCAACTAGTGGATGTGGACACCAATAAATCAAGAAGCAATTTGAACAATGTGATATTTATATCACAAATTTTAAAAGTTTTGTGAGCATTATATGCTGCGTCACTGCGTATATTAATGGTGAAATGCCAACATGAATATCATTTTTAAATTAGAGGCTAAATAAGTATATTATTTATAACGATCCCTATTCTAGTGGAAGGGGTATATAAGCATATTTATATATTTATTGTCTTTATTTGTGAGTGAACGCAATATCCAAGCATATATACACGACGATGTGGACCAGATTAATAATGTTAGTAGCCATATTTATCGTCTAAACCACTTTGAACATTGTAATATTTATCACGTGCATTTTAAAAGTTTGTGTGCTTTGGCTTATATGTAGGTGGAAGTGGTGGAGTATCTGCACTCCACATTTTAAATGATGAATTGCTTTAAATAAAATCAGAGATGGAAAGGTTAAATAAGTAGATTATTCATAGGTCAACCCACTTGTCTACGATACCATACGGTTTCAAAAAACCTAATATCATTAGGTCTCTTGTGAACTATTGATTTATGGATGATTGATTGATTTTCTGAATCGACGATTTGTTTTGAAAGTTTGATGATTAATGTTGAGAGAGAACAATTTTGGTTTATTAGAAATTAAGAAGGATAAAATTTGGTTTATTTTAAAATCTTGTTTCTTTGCTTAAAAAGCTTGCCAAAAAGTTTTCTAAGCTCATTATAGTTTTGGCAAGTTAAGAGGTTATAAAAGTTTTTATTGGAACAAATACCATGAAACTCAAATCTAATGTGGGTGTCATCAAAGCCTTCTAAGAGAAGGTGACTCAGATCTAATGTGGGTGTAAGCAAGGCCTTCTAGGAGAAGTTGATTTTCACAGATTCACACAGATGTCAAACTCTTTCTGCTCATGGAGTTTTAGGAATAGACCAACCCTCTTTAGCAATGGAGTTCATGAGCTAGTTACTACCAAGAGATACTTGTGATCTTCCAAGTTAGAGTTAATGACGTCCTTATAGTATCTTAACTTTCTCTTAATGGCTAAATTTTCCTCACACCATAATTTATCTTTAAACTTAGAAAAAATAATATTTTTGACATTATCAATGTTTTCCAAAATATGATTTTCATCAAAACCATTTTCAATTATTTGATGTGGTGTTTAAACTTTTTAATAAAACTTATTAAATTTATATAAAAATATGTATTAAATCAATTATAGAGTAAAATTTAGAAATAAATCTTGGAATTTTAAAAATAAAATTTTATATTTAATAACTGGTTAATATTTTTGATGTAATCAATTTTTATGTGGTTATATATACTTAGTCATAAAATAATCTAATAAAAAAAATTATGTATCAAAAATATAAGTTATTAAAATTATATATTATGAGTGGTTATATATACTTAGTCATAAAATAATCTAATAAAAAAAATTATGTATCAAAAATATAAGTTATTAAAATTATATATTATGAATGTTACATGGGATTTTGGGTGTACTCGTTTTTTTGGTGTAATTAAAATTTAGTTATAAACAATGAAAATGATTTATTTATTTTCAAAATGTTATGACTCGTCTATTTTCAAAATGTCAAATTTTATAAACATTTACTAGAAAGCCAAAATCATTTAATCCATTGTTATATACTAAGTATAAATTTGGTAAGTAGGGTATATATATATATATATATATATATATATATATATATATATATATATATATATATCAACCATCAATTCAATTAATTTAAACTTAATTTAATCAATGGAGTACATATTTTCTTTTCAGGTAACAATGTAAACTTCAATGAGTTTTTAAACATTGTTTCAAATACTTTCTCTCTAAATTATGTAAACAAAAAATAAATGTAAATTAAGCTAACAAATCAAGTGTATTAATAGATAGCTTAAAATTTTATAACCTTCCATCGATATTCTTATTTCATTAATTTTAGTGTTGGCTATCAATTTTCTCTTTGCTAGTCTATGTCACAACAATTGTGCACAAAACATGATTAGTCATTCTTACTCGAGTATAAAACAAATACTTCATAGTAACTTATATAGAGGAGTAAATCATTTTTCAAGTAGGATCTTAAATCTAATACATTAATAGTTATCCTTGTGATTCTTACATAATCAATCACTTTAACATTGTTATTTTAAAAGTAAATTGTTACAATATACTTTTAACACTTTTTGGTGAGATTATTCTTAAATTAAAACTCAATGTGTGTGTGTGTGTGTGAGACAAATATCTAATCCAACATAAATAAAACAAAGTACAAGGATAAGAGGAACATTGATATACATGGTTCACTCAAATTTGAGCTATGTCCCCCAAGAGTTTATCATTCTTTTTATTATTTAATCAACAAGAAAAGAATAAATTCTACAACACATTTTGGACAACTTATTTTACATTCTCTTAAAGGCTCTTAGAAAGAAAAATTCCAAAGAAATTATACATCCTTGTGACAAGGACTCCTATTTGAATCATGGACTAACAAAATCAAAATTCTCAAAATAAAACTAGTAGATATCACATATCTTCTAGCCACTGAATTCAACTCTTTTTAACCAATATCAGGTGAGAGTTTCCAACATTAACGTTCATGAAGTCAAGGCTAAGACCTTTTACATACTATTATTCACATATCTATCTATCTTTCTATCTATCTATCCATCTATTAAATCATTTTCACATATTACACCTCATCAAATCTACGCACTTTATAAGAGGATTTAAATACATATAGCTGATTCCATCTCTCATAAGTTATCAAGATATAAAAGAATACATTAAGGTTGTTAAGTTGAGGGTTAGGTCCTTTTTAACCTCACTCCACACAAAACTAAAAAAAAGCTCGAAACTATATGATCCAAGACTTAAGAGTAACTACATGACTAAGGTGAGGCAACACCAAACATCTGCGTCCCTCTTATGACCAGGATGTTCTCTTAACTACGAATGTTACTTTTGACTTCTAGCTTTGAAATAACAACGAGTTATCCTCAAGATGAAAGGCTCTTCTACTCGCTAGATGGCAGGAAGATGACTCGAGGTCATCATATTCATGTATTTTTAGTAAATCATTTTCTTTTTTTGGATTCAAGCTTTAATTTTTTAGTGGTGTTTAATTCTTACTATCTAGAGTCTACCAAAGCAATTCACAATTTAAGAAAATAAATAACATTACTTATAGTGCTTTTACTTACCTTGAGTTTCTCACTAGAGAATTGCACATTCACATTTACTTTGTATTTTGTGTGACTGTTACGATGTGAAGCCAATCAAGTTAGAGAAACTTATTTAAGCATGGTAGTTCTAGCTTCTCCAAAGGCAAGTGCGGAAAGCCCTCTGGCCTCTAAAAAACAAGAAATACAATCTGTAAATAAGTTTCACCAATGGCAGTGGATGGGAAGAATGTTTTTAGTTTTTTATTTTATTTATTTTTTCAAAATTCTTTTAATACTTAAAGACTTGTATTCATATCATAAATTTTTCTAAGTTATGTTAATAATTTTAATCCATAAAAAGATTTAATCAAATATTAAATGTTTTAATAATAAACAAATTCAACTTTACATTATCATAAATAGATTATATTTGTAAAATGTAGTATATAACTAATTATTAAAATTAAATAAAAGTATATTTAAAACAAAAAACTTTTAAGCTAAATGGACATATATTTTTTTTAACTTAATTATAAAAAATAAATAAAACAAAAACTTTTCACTTATTTTAATATAAAAATATTTTTTTCAATTATAAATATAAATAAAACAAAATCTTTTCACTTATTTAAAAAAATAAAAATAAAAAGTAACGAAGTTAAAGAAGAAGTTTGGTATGATTATATTTATAGTTTTTTTTTCTTCAAAGTCTTTGGTTAAAGAAGAAGTTTGGTATGATTATATTTATAGTTTTTTTTTCTTCAAAGTCTTTGGTTGAACAAGTGTTTTAGAAGTTTTTGGGTCAACATAATTAAGTCGCTGGGAGGAGAAGAAATAATTGATCCGCTTTTATTGAAGATTGTTTTTTTTTTATACATTTTGATTTTTTTTGGAATATTTGTTAGGTTTTGTTTAAAGAAAAAAACATGTAATTGTTCATAGAAAATTAAGATATTATAAGTAAGTTATTAATCTTAATTTGGAAGATCATAAGTATCTCTTGGTACTAGGTAGTTTAAGAAAGAAAATTAATATACCTGACATCAGAATTAATTTTTATGAACTTCATAAAAGCTTCTTGGCAAGCCTTTTGAGCACATAACAAGATTTTAAAGTAAACCAAGTATTATCCTTTTTGAGGTTTGATAGATGAAAGTTGATTTTAGTGGAGTTTAATCATCATCATCATCATAACTGAGGTTTGATAGATGAAAGTTGATTTTAGTGGAGTTTAATCATCATCATCATGTTATGAGAAAAATGAATCATAATAAAAATTTTAAAATTTAAATTCTAAATTAAATGTAAATGAACATTTTTTTTATTGAAGAAGAACTGAAAAATCTGTAATTTTGAATTAGACAGGAAATGTGTGAAAGTTTGGCATGCGTGACCCAGCATCTTAAAGTATTTTGAGTACAAAATGCATATGAAGATTTCTTTTTTCTTTTTTCAGTATAAAAAATAATATATTATTTTTTGTATAGAAATAAAAATTAAGTTAAAAAATATTAAATTTCCATATTTGGAAATGAATAAATTTAAAGAATAGTTAATTTATGTAAATGATTAAATTTAAAGAATACTTATTTTTTTTAATTATAAATAAATAAATTGTTTATATATATTAATATAGGTTATAGGTTATATAGGTTATATATCGTATTGGTGAGTTTCTAGAGACACGTATTTCTATGTGAAAAAAATGATATTAATTATTGTTGATTTAAAAAATATTAATTAATTATTAAATATTACAAATTGTAAAACTTTTATTGAATATTGAATTTATTGAAATTTAATAAATAAATCAATTTTAAACATAACAATTAATTAGTAAATAAATTTTAAACCTAACCAATAATTAATAAATTATTATTATAATAATAATTTTCTCAATAATATTTTATTAATTATCATCTAAATAATTTTTATACTCGAAATACGAGGTCATGCTTCAACCCAAAAACATATGAGCATTGATATTATCATTCATGCAAGCTGCTAGATCACTAGTTCTCTACTCTTCTTTGGGTATGCATGCTTCTTCTCCACACCCAATTTACAATGCAACAAAAAGTGCATTCATGCAAGCTGCTAGATCACTAGTTCTCTACTCTTCTTTACCTATGCATGCTTCCTCTCCACAACCAATTTACATTGCAACAAAAAATAGCTATAGCATCATTAGATCATGTTCTACTTTCTAATCTCTTGTAGAATAACACTACAGCTAGGAGAGGACCTACTAGCTATACAGTTTCAAGATATGCATTAAGTGCATTCACTGGAGACCATCCCATGATGATGATGATAAGCTATATTAATTTAAAGTTTTTAAATTCAGAGCCACATACATCAAACCAACCAATTTTAAACCTCAAAGGAGATATTCACGACCAAATGGCGAACTCTGCTTTTTTTTCCCTTCTCCCATATGGAACCTTGCAATCTATAGCGATGCAATAGACCTTAAAACTGATAAAATTAGAGAGCTCAACATCTCCTATTTTTAAAAGAGAATGGGCCAAGAGAACTTGTATAACTATAAGGCCTTGAATTATGGGTTGTTGGATTTGTTGGGCTTTATTTTATGAAAGGAGTTTAAATTGGCCTTAACTTACATGAAAATTGTTTGCAAAGTCAGTATCGTCAGAGTAAAAAGAAAATCCTATATTTTAGAAATCTTTTATTTTAGAATAAGTGTTTATATTTTAGAATTTAAGGTGTAATAATGAGTAGATAAAGAATATTGTTCAATTTGATTTTATGAATATCTATCTAATTTTGAAATAAACAATTATTTAAAAAAGATAACCAATAGCTAAAACCTAAACAACTTGTAATTATAATTATACATAAAAACAAATAATAGATAACTTATTCATAACATTTAACTTTTAACCTATCTATATTAACTAAACAAAAAATACATATACTAATTATACCAAGCTTTTGGAACAATGCATCCTTGGTGTCTTCAATGCATGCAACATTCCAAAGTCAATTGATTTATGCAAACCTATAGTACTGCTTGACAGGTTGAATGCATGCCTGCCCATCTTAAACCATTTATGCAAACCTGCAATTAAGTGTTGAATGCAAACCTAAAGTTGCCCGTTGAATGTGAGTCAAGCTATATTAGATAGTTAAAAGAATGTGTACTTTTGTAATATGTTCAAAGTTAAAAGCATGTAGAGATTATGAATTCATGAATTCAGGTAGCGCCAACTATTATTACATGTCGCAGAACTACATGGACTTCAAGCAAGACTGATAGATAAATGAACTATGATTTCCTCTTCCTCACATAACAAAGGATGAATTATGATTTTCTCAACAAATTCCATGTGTTTAATATGCATTTTGCAGTTGAATATTTAATGTTATTGTTGTTTTTCAAAAGATATCTTAGAGCAGTACATTTAATACTGTTGTGAGAAAGTAGAACGTAGAACATTAGATCTGATCCAATTGTACCAATGTTGTTAAATAATTTGCTGCACAGAGTGTATATCAAACGCTCAAACTCTATGTCATGGCTATTGATTCTCAAATAAAATTCCTTCACAATCTCTGATGCAGAACATGGTTCACCAATAATCTTTGCAAAGGTCGACTTGCACAGGATAGCGGAATTATGATTATTGTATCTCTTTGGGTTCTTGGATTTGATGTTCTTGCTTCTACGTTAAACGTCCTTTTTATTTTTTGGCTCTATCCCAATGCTTTACTACCACCAGGACTTTCAGCTGGCCAAACCTTAATAAACATGTATGTTCGGTCCATCCAAAGGACCAACAACGAAATCAATGGTTGACTTCGTTGTTGGTCCGTTGGATGGACCAAACTTACATGTTTTTTAAGCTCAGGCAGCCAAACTAGGTATGAACGCTTCTTCACTCAGAATGCGGCTCCTCCTACACCTGTGCTGCGCTTACAGTTCACCAAATAATTTCTATTTTTTTCTTTACTTTTATTATTTCGATTTACAGTTGAACCCCATACAAATAAAACATGGATGATTTCTTTATTCACGATTTTCATTCTATTCAAATTTATCCACATAAGGTCTGCTAAAATTATTTAGCCTATTGCTGACTATTTAATACCGCTGCAATACCTATATTAATAGTTAAATTTAAAATTGTTTTAGATCCAATGAGCTAGTATGCCTGCTGCAGCAGCCGCATTAAATAGTATGATAATCTATTAAACTTACCTTCATTAAACCCTACAAAAAAGTTGATAATGTGTCATTTGATTTCAAACTTTAAACTTTCAACCTGTTTTTAATATATGACTTGACCACTTCTGTCTAGGTCCATATGTACAATCTTCCTTTTATGAATTCTCTGTGTCATTGACAAAATTGGTGACAACTTTGATTAGATATCAACTAGATAGAAAAGGAATCATTATATGTGATTCCAGTGGCACTCAAAAAGTCACTTTTTAAGCTTGAAATGACTCTTCTTGGATTTGAGAACTGAATCTCAAAATCCAAAGTATATCAAACAAAATGCTAGCACGCCTTTCCTATCACACAAAGAACAAGGGACCACTATTTTAGTGGAGGGGCATATTTCTATTTTCTGGCATTCAAGCCAATCAACTAGTGGATGTGGACACCAATAAATCAAGAAGCAATTTGAACAATGTGATATTTATATCACAAATTTTAAAAGTTTTGTGAGCATTATATGCTGCATCACTGCGTATATGTACATGGGGCATTTTATTAAAGGTGAAATGCCAACATGAATATCATTTTTAAATTAGAGGCTAAATAAGTATATTATTCATAACGACCCCTATTCTAGTGGAAGGGGTATATAAGCATATTTATATATTTAGTGTCTTTATTTGTGAGTGAACGCAATATCCAAGCATATATACACGACGATGTGGCCCGGATTAATAATGTTAGTAGCCATATTTATCGTCTAAACCACTTTGAACATTGTAATATTTATCACGTGCATTTTAAAAGTTTATATGTAGGTGGAAGTGGTGCAGTATCTGCACTCCACATTTTAAATGATGAATTGCTTTAAATAAAATCAGAGATGGAAAGGTTAAATAAGTAGATTATTCATAGGTCAACCCACTTGTCTACGATACCATATGGTTTCAAAAAACCTAATATCATTACGTGTCTCGTGAACTATGGATGATTGATTGATTTCCTGAATCGACGATTTGTTTTGAAAGTTTGATGATTAATGTTCAGAGAGAACAATTTTGGTTTATTAGACATTAAGAAAGATCTTGTTCTTATGCTTAAAAAGTTTGTCAAAACTCTTTTTAAGCTCATTATAGTTTTGGCAAGTTAAAAAGTTATAAAAGTTTGTATTGTAAGAAATACCATGAAACTCAAATTTAATGTGGGTGTCATCAAAGCCTTCTAAGAGAAGGTGGCTCAGATCTAATGTGGGTGTGAGTAAGGCCTTCTAGGAAGAGTTGATTTTCACACATTCAAATAGATGGCAAACTCTTTTCGCCCATGGAGTTTTAGGAATAGACCAAACCTCTTTAGCAATGGAGTTCATGAGCTAGTTACTACCAAGAGATACTTGTGATCTTCCAAGTTAGAGTTAATGACCTCCTTATAGTATCTTAACTTTCTCTTAATGGCTAAATTTTTCTCACACCATAATTTATCTTTAAACTTAGAAAAAATAATATTTTTGACATTATCAATGTTTTCCAAAATATGATTTTCATCAATCCCTTAATGATTTAACAAAACCATTTCAATTATTTGATGTGGTGTTTAAATTTTTTAATAAAATTTATTAAATTTATATAAAAATATTTATTAAATCAATTATATATTAAATAGAATATAGTAAAATTTAGAAATAAATCTTGGAATTTTAAAAATAAAAATATAATTTTATATTTAATGATTAAATAAAATATAGTAATAAATTTTGGAATTTAAAAAATAAAAATATAATTTTATATTTAATAATTGGTTAATATTTTTGATGTAATCAATTTTTACGTGGTTATATATACTTAGTCATAAAATAATCTAATAAAAAAAATTATGTATAAAAAATAAGTTATTAAAATTATATATTATGAATGTTACATGGGATTTTGGGTGCACTCGTTTTTTTGGTGCAATTAAAATTTAATTATAAACAATTTAAATGATTTATTTATTTTTAAAATGTTATGACTGTCTATTTTCAAAATGCGAAATTTTATAAATATTTATTAGAAAGCCAAAATCATTTAATCCATTGTAATATACCAAGTATAAATTTGGTAAGTAGGGAATTATATATATATATATATAATTCAGCCATCAAGTCAATTAAGTTAAACTTAATTTAATCAATGGAGTACATATTTTCTTTTCAGGTAACAATGTAAACTTCAATGAGTTTTTAAACATTGTTTCAAATACTTTCTCTCTAAATTATGTAAACAAAAAATAAATGTAAATTAATCCAACAAATTAAGTGTATTAATAGATAGCTTAAAATTTTATAATCTTCCATGGATATTCTTATTTCATTAATTTCTATGTTGGCTATCAATTTTCTCTTTGTTATTCTATGTCACAACACTTGTGCACAAAACATGATTAGTCATTCTTACTGGAGTATAAAACAAATACTTCATAGTAACTTATATAGAGTCCAATAAATCATTTTTCAAGTAGGATCTTAAATCTAATACATTAATAGTTCTCCTTGTGATTCTTACATAATCAATCACTTTAACATTGTTATTTTAAAAGTAAATTGTTACAATATACTTATAACACTTTTGGTGAGATTATTCTTGAATTAAAACTCAATGTGTGTGTGTGTGACAAATATCTAATCCAACATAAAATGAAACAAAGTACAAGGATAAGAGGAACATTGATATATGTGGTTCACTCAAGTTTGAGCTATGTCCACCAAGAGTTTATCATTCTTTTTTTTTATTTAATCAACAAGAAAAGAGTACATTCTGCAACACATTTTCGACAACTTATTTTACATTCTCTTAAAGGCTCTTAGAGAGAACAATTCCGAAGAAATTATACATCCTTGTGACAAGGAATCCTATTTGAATCATGGACTAACAAAATCAAAATTCTCAAAATAAAACTAGTAGATATCACATATCTTCTAGCCATTGAATTCGACTCTTTTTAACCAATATCAGTTAAGAGTTTCCAACATTAACATTCATGAAGTCGAGGCTAAGACCTTTTCACATATTACACCCCATCCAATGTACACACTTTATAAGAGGATTTAAATACATATAGCGGATTCCATCTTTCAATCCCATAAGTTATCAAGATATACAAGGAATACATTAAGGTTTTTAAGCTGAGGGTTAGGTCCTTGTTAGCCTCACTCCACACAAAACTAAAAAAAAGCTCAAAACTATATGATCCAAGACTTAAGAGTAACTACATGACTCAGGTGAGGCAACACCAAACATCTGCGTCCCTCTTATGACCAGGATGTTCTCTTACCTACGAATGTTACTTTTGACTTCTAGATTTGAAATAACAACGAGTTATGCTCTAGATGAAAGGCTCTTCTACTCGCTAGATGGCAGGAAGATGACTCGAGGTCATCATATTCATGGATTTTGAGTAAATCATTTTTCTTTTTTTGGATTCAAGCTTTAATTTTTTAGTGGCATTTAATTCTTAATATCTAGAGTCTATCAAAGCAATTCACAATTTAAGAAAATAAATAACATTACTTATAATGTTTTACTTATCTTGAGTTTCTCACCAGAGAATTGTACATTTACATTTACTTTGTATTTTGTGTTACTACTACGATGTGAAGCCAATCAAGTTAAAGAAGCTTATTTAAGTATGGGAGTTCTAGCTTCTCCAAAGACAAGTGCGGAAATCCCTCTGGCCTTTTGAGAGAAACAAAAAATACAATCTGTAAATAAGTTTCACCAATGGCATTGGATGGGAAGAATGTTTTTAGTTTTGTATTTTACTTATGTTTTCAAAATTCTTTTAATATTTAAAGACTTATATTCCTATCATAAATTTATCTAAGTTATGTTAATAATTTTAATCCATAAAGATTTAATCAAATATTAAATGTTTTAATAATAAACAGATTCAACTTTACATTATCATAAATAGATTATATTTGCAAACTATTTTTCATAATTATATATATCTAATTATTAGAATTAAATAAAAGTATATTTAAAACAAAAATAATTTAAGCTAAATGGACATATATATTTTTTTAACTCAATTATAAAAAATAAATAAAACAAAAGCTTTTAAGTTATTTTAATATAAACATATCTTTTTCAATTATAAAAATAAATAAAACAAAATCTTTTCACTTATTTAAAAGGTAAAAATAAAAAGTAAGGAAGTTAAAGAAGAAGTTCGGTATGATTAGATTACTGAATATAGTTTTTTTTTTCTTCAAAGTCTTTGCTCCAATTAGCTCTTCCTCTATGATAAGCTTGAATTTGAATCTTACTCTCCAATTATTTATTACTCTTCGAATTGAGACTTTTCTAGTACTTCTTTCTAGAAAGCTTAAGAAGATCTTCACTCCACGAAACTAGGTTAGGTATGGACTAAACTATTTAGGCCTTAACTCTAAGGCTAAAGGCATTCAGAAGGGGGTCGTTGAACAAGTGTTTTAGAAGTTTTTGGGTCAAGAGAATTAAGTCCGGAGGAGGATAACCACTTGATTCGTTTTTGTTGAAGATTGTTTGTTTTTGTTTTTGTTTTTGTTTTTCCGTAGAAATTTTTGTTAGGTTTTGTTTTAAAAAAAAATGTAATTGTTAAAAGAAAATTAAGATATTATAAGTAAGTTATTAATTTTAATTTGGAAAATTACAAGTATCTCTTGGTAGTAGGTAGTTTAAGAAAGAAAATTAATATACCTCACATCAGAATTAATTTTCATGAACTCCATAAAAGCTTCTTCGCAAGCTTTTTGAGCACAGAACAAGATTTTAAAGTAAACCAAGTATTATCCTTTTGAGGTTTGATAAACCAAAGTTGATCTCAGTGGACGTTAATCATCATCATCATCATCATGTTATGAAAAAATGAAATCATAATAAAAATTTTAAAAATTTCAAATCTAAATTAAATGTAAATGAACATTTTTTTATTGAAGAAGAATTGATATTTTTAAAATGAAAAAATATGTAATTTTGAATTAGACAGGAAATGTGTGAAAGTTTGGCATGTGTGACCAAGCATCTTAAAGTATTTTGAGTACAAAATGCATATAAAGATTTTTTTTTTCCTTTTTTTCAGTATGAAAAATAATATATTATTTTTTGTATAGAAATAAAAATTAAGTTAAAAAATTTTAAATTTCCCTATTTGAAAATGAATAAATTTAAAGAATAGTTAATTTATGTAAATGATTAAAATTAAAGAATATTTAATTTTTTATTTATAAATAAATAAATTATTTATATATATTAATATAGGTTATAGGTAATATATATAGTGTTGGTGAGTTTCTCAAGACACTTATTTCTATGTGAAAAAATGATATTAATTATTGTTGAGTTTAAAAATATTAATTAATTATTAAATATTACAAATTGTGTAAAATTTTTATTAAATATTGAATTTATTGAAATTTAATAAATAAATTAATTTTAAACATAACAATTAATTAGTAAATAAATTTTAAACCTAATCAATAATTAATAAATTATTATTATAATAATAATTCTCTCAATAATAAATTATTAATTATTATCTAAATAATTTTTATACTGAAAATGCATTATATTCGATTGCAAAAGGTCATGCCTCAACCCAAAAACATATTAGCATTTTTACAATAATTATGTCAATAATATTAATTATCATCTAAATAATTTGTATATCTAAAATTTATTATATTTGATTATAATAATTCATACTTCAACTTAAAAAATATATATTATTATAACTAGCAACAACCACATTAAATTAATAAGGTGTCTAAATACGTCGATAGGCGTAAATTTAGGCACATACTTTTTATATTAATGTTTTTCCCTATAGTATGTGCTTAAATTTACGCCTATCGGCGTATTCAGACACATTATTAATTTAATGTGGTTGTTGCTAGTAACGGGTGAGCCCATGGACATATCTAGAAAATATTAATGATAATAATAATGTTTATTTAATCATTCAAATATATAATAATAAATATAAATAATTATTAGAAAAAGTATTATTTCTGATGGTGACCATGAAGATGATGGTG
>LPNX010840608.1:211554-300861 GCA_001517045.1 Pseudotsuga menziesii | reverse complement strand
ATCGCAGTGGCTTTTCATGCTCTCAGCCTCTTTCACTTCACCGTGAATGCTGGACCAATCTTTCTTGGTCATGACACTTAGTGTCTTTGGTCTATTCTAGACCCCTAAACCATGGAGTCTCTCCACATGGTTTGTCTCGGCTGCTAGGACTCCCCCGTCTCACTAGCACCTTTTTCATTACCGCTCATTCCGAGCTATTCAGGACAATCACATGTCCGCATGCACCTCTAGGATGCTCTCATAGTCTTCGCCTCCAGCGATACCTATATCCAACATTGAATAGATTCACATGTTCAGTTTACTCTCATCAGTTTTATCTCTAGAACAAGAGCTTAAAACATCATAACCAAATCATATACACATGTATACTCATAAGCAAAATAATCCAATACTTATCTGTATTGCGCGTTTCCTCGTTCGTCCACAGGATCCTGCTTCGCTTTGCAAGCCTTGGGATCGCCTATGGACTCAGATGTTAGGTCAGCATGTCGGCTGCTCCTCAACATCGAATAATTAATGTCCAGCCAGTACATAACCATGTCAACTGGGCTTGGAACTTTATCATGACCATTTCCAGGTCTAGGATCTACTACGGATCCTTAGGCATATCACAACCCATCATACACTTATGTCAACAATGACACATACACTTATATCGCCATACACTTATACCGACATGCACTTATACCAACATACACTTATATCAACCATTCACCTTTACCTTTAGCCTGTCAACAAAAGAAACACAAGCAATACAAGCAAACTCATCAGCATCATTGCTCTAAAACTGTAATCACATTTCATATCATTCACTATCAACTATTGAGACACCAGGAGTGCGTCCACTCCCCAAAGTGTAATCAATATTGAAAACCCTCTCATGATTCAACATCGGAAAAGTGTGCACTCTCTTCCAGTGTGTGCCATGTAGGCCCTATGCATACTCAAGCAATTGGTCATCATGGAAATAAATCAAAACATGTTCTACATATGGAATTTAATAATTAAACATGCATATTCATAGCAAGGGTTACAGAACACTTATCCATTTTTCATCGCAGTATGCCTTTAGATCTGTCAGGCACCGTCAAGGAGTTGGGAGAAGCTGAATGCTAAGCTGGTGAGCTCGCTGCAGAGCTAGGAACACCTACACCAGAACTAGCCTGATTTCTATAACACCCACACACACACCCAGCACAAGGAATCAGTCCCTTCTCTGCTACACAGTCCCTCAGGCCCTGCATTCCCTTCTAGTGCTATCCCGGGGTTGTGGAGAAGAAAGCCAGCCCTCTAGCTCTGTCTGTGCGGTCTCCAATCACCAGGTTTAAGCAAACCAAGGCCCCATCCCTGATTCCTTGTTTACGTTTCATATCCACACATGTCTTACCGACATAACCCATACCATCTCACTCATGTTATCACCAAACATGCAGTGCCGATGAGACATTTTCAAAATGTCTAATGGAGTTTCACCCGAACCCCATTTCCAAGATAAGGGAAAACCTTCCCATGAAGTTTGGCTCTTGCAGGTCATCACACATGATCTTCCTGCAGTGTGTACTCCTGACACATTCTTCAAATAGCCAAACAGTCAATCATTACCTGATACTACAATCCAATTGATTGTTCCATAACCAAGCAATGACATTTAGCAATCAAATTCAATAAGAATTTACGATTCTATCTACTACAGAGATTGACTTGCTCAATTGTGGGCTTCTCGTAAGCAGCATTACTATGCCCATTATAATTTTATGCTTACTATCATAACATGAATACCCACTTACCATGTGTCCCTCCTGACACAATCTCACACAAGCCAACAATGATTAGTAGCCGTTAGTACCTCTTAAATCTGAAATCCACAGTTCGAATTTAACAACACGTACGAACTAATTTTCACAACCATGAGACTTCTTCTCATAAATGGTAGATTCTGGCAGTGGTCAAGGACTTACCTCTCACTGTCATGTTTGAAAGAATCTACCTGAAACATGAATTTCAACCAACCAAACACAATCTTGTGCAAGCCAATGGTGACTATAAGTGGTCAGCATTTTATTAACTTGAAATTCATAACGCAAATCTAACAAGCTCTTTTACACGGTAGATTCCAACATTGGTCAAGGTCTTACCTCTCAATGCCGTTCTCGGAATAATCTACCTGAAATATAAGATTCAAACAACCAAACACAAGCTTATGCAAGCCAGTAGTGACTAATAGTTGTCAGCAATATTTGAAATTCACAATTCAAATTTAACAAGCTCTTTTACATGGTAGATTCCAGCATTGGTCAGGGTCTTACCTCTCAATGCCATTCACAAATTGATCTACCTGATACATGAGCTTCCATCAACCAAACACTTGGTAAGTATGGATGCATATACTATCTTATTGCTACAACCGTCACTGAAGCATTTCCAGAATTTATAAAATTCAAATACTTCAAGAGTTAGTCACATCAGTATATACCAAACTCATTCACTTCATGCAATCATTATTACACTAACATTGCAAGGTATAGTCACAGCATTAATGCAATTTAAATGAAGTGGTTATATACTCCTTACTTCACAAGCATATTATTCATACCACCTTGCTCTTCAATAGAGCATTTCTGGCAGCCACTTATTCATGACTATCCTGCATTCATAGCAACCTCTGAAATGGTTCCTGAATTGTCATCAATTCATCATTTCAGCCATTAGTTCTCCATAATATCACATGCATTAATCTCAATGCATTCATGCAATCATCACAACATTTTCACCTTTACTTAGGCAATCAGTCACTCACACCCTTCATATGCATACATTCAATGCATAGCAACAAGATTCATGAAATCTTTCCAATGCCTATCCATTCATGCTATCTTGCATTCAATACACCGTGCATGGCCCAACCATGACTAACTCATATAGGATGCATTATTGTAATCAATATCATCAACATACATATATGCATGATACCTTTCTAGATTCCAATATCCACATGGTATGAGGTCTCTTACCTGGACCAATCCATGGAACCTGTCATAAGCAACTCTTACCTGCATGGGTCGTACTTACACCCTTTCCATGACCACTTTGGTTGGTCCTTTGCAGGAGATTACAGCATCTGTTCACCAACTTCTGTTATGGACTCGTTGCCTTATCCCTTCTCCATAGGGTTGCTGGTCTCATTCCTCAGCATCAGCAACATATTCATCCGGTCCATGTCATCGTTGGTTTGTCCACTAATGCCAACATCAAAGCAATGATTATCATTAGTGGTACATTATAAATATATAATTCCCAATATTCTTACTAATCATGCAATACCCTATGCATGCAATTCATATCCTTATGCATTTCAAGCATAAACTCAAGAAATGAAGTAATAATCGGCAAGATAGGGTCTAATGAAAACTTCCCTTTCAAATCCCTCATCTTCTCGTGGAATTCCTTTTCCACACAGCAGCTGGTTGACTTCATAGTCCTTGCTGCCCCTGGGCATGCAACTGTCTAGATTTGTCCACTTGATAGCAGCAGCCATCATTAGCACCTTGCTACTCCATGCTTAGATTCCGGTCACTTATCCTTGTTCCCCACTGGATAAGCTTTCCAACGCCTATTCACACGCGTCATTCCGATTCCGGATGTGAAAACCACACCACTTCCAAGAATGAAGACTTTCAGCAAACCTTTGCATTTTACCCACAGCTGCATTTTGGACTGGGTGCCAACTTCAGCCAACTCACTTCCCTTGCATCATTCATCTTTTATGAATTCCGGGTTCTACTATATTGCTCCAGACATAAAATCTTCTTTCCACAAGAACGACTGTCTCAAGGGACGACGGGGGTCAAGGGGGCTTGCCCCCTTGTGCGCAATTTGGCGCATTAGATCGCTGCCTCTTTTCTCATTTTCAGCCCCTGAAAATTCTCTGAAAACAGCTCAAAATTTCACTGAGAAACAATTGAAATCGGCTCCTGGAACCATTGTTCCTTCCGCAGAATCGGCTCTTGGGAGCATCAGCACACCCGCTGAATCGGCTCCTCCACCAATCTCCCAGCCGCAACGTCGGCTCCCACTTCGATCTCCCAGCTGCAACGTCGGCTCCTTTCCCATTCCTTCCTCCTCCGAATCGGCTCCCGGACCATTCTGTCTTCCTCCGAATCGGCTCCCCGGAAGCTTCTACCTTCCGCAACGGCGGCTCTCCGGGTGTTCCAACCCTTCCACGACTGCGGCTCCCCGGAAGCTTCTACCTTCCGCAACGGCGGCTCTCCGAGTGTTCCAACCCTTCCGTAACAGCGGCTCCTTGGAAGCTTCAATCCTTCTGACGTATCGGCTCTCCAACCAATCTCCCTTCCGCCGTATCGGCTCTCCAGGAGTTCCAAACCGTCCGCTCTTTTCTTGGACGAACTCTTCACATCGGGCGTCAGCTGAATCTTGGATCGGGAGTCGGAAGACTTTCCAATCGGAAGCCTGATCGCTCCTTCACCCGCAACGGTGGGCGCTTACTTCAACAACTCTTCCGACCGCCCCAACACTTAAACGATTTTCAATCCTTCCGGCGGCATCGGTGATCGGACGACTTCTGAATCGGATGCAAGATCACTCCGTCGTCCGCAACGGTGGCACTTCCGTTATTCTCCCACTTTGAAAACTCTTCTGCAACGGCGGACAGAAACTTCACGAATCCTTCCGCAATGGCGGACAGGAACTTCGCCAGTTCTTCCGACTGGCCGCCCCTTTTACTTAGCCAAAATTCAAATTTTCCGCGGCGTCGGCGATCGGGTGACTCTTGGATCGGAAGCGAGATCGCTCCGCCACCCGCAACGGTCGGAGGGAAAGATCGTTGCTCCACCCGCAACGACGGAGGCTAACTCCGTGAACCCTTCCACAACAGTCGGATGGGAGACTTCAGCCATTCGCCCGCAACGGCGAATAGAAACTTCTCCAGCTCACCCGCAACGGTGGAATTCCACTTCCTCCTGTGGTCCGACTGCTTACACTTAGGCAATTTTTGAAGTTTGTTGCTGTCAAACTATGATCAGAGAAGGTGATTCTACCTTCTATCACTGCACCTTCTTGGCCCATAGAGGCCCATTGTTGCAACCATGGCGCTCTGATACCATATTGTCACGTCCCCGTCCCTCAACCGTCGAAGAGGACGCGACCAACACAACAACACAGCTGGGCAAGATGCCCAATGAACATAAAATATAATTCAAATGTTGAAATTAAAGCATACACAGATGCATTTATCTTCAATCATACAACGGAAGCAAACACACACATTCCAGCAATCTCCATGTTCATTATAATTCATTTAACATCAATATAAAATTTGCAGAGATGGAATAACCAGCAGCACTTATCTCTTGATGAAGAATTCACCCGCAACCAGCTACGTCGCTGCAACGTTCCACCCAACCATAGGCCAGCTTGCTCATCTATCTCTCAGCAACACTGCCACCCCCGAGCTGGGCATGATTCCTCCGGTGTAAGGGTCAATTGCAGGCTTATACATAGCCAAGGGGACACATAACAGCAAAACAACACAGCTGGGTTTAACAGGCCTTCACAGATTGGCCAAGCCAGCACATCCCAAGGGGACAACCACTGCATACCAGCAACAAAACCACCCTTCACAGCCCTGTAAAGAAGGCAACCCAACCAGGGGTAATCCCAAAAAACAATGAGCACAGCTCAAGCCCACAGGGCATCTCAGATTTGGTTTTGGCCCTAACATGGCCAAAACAACTTAGCTGCAACCCGATTTCCCAATGAAGGATAACAACAACCACAGTCCCAAAACAGGGAAATTCAGACGCAGACCACAGCAGGGAAAAACGAATTGCACAGCTCCAACAGGAGAACAACAACAAAATGCAATAGGGACGAATTTACAGTTTTCCCCAACAGATGTGTGGACAGGACCCATGATTTAGCCTGTGAGTGAAGGATACGGCCACCCTATTCACAATTCACCCAAGGAAATACTGCGCGGAGAAACCCAGCAAAATACCATGCGTGAAGATGGAAAATGGGAGGGAATCCCTCTGCGTGAGGATGCACAACAGTAGAGGCCCTGCGTGAGGAGAAAACAACTCCGATTTTGCCCATGGATGAACAAAACAACAGCAAGGACGCGAATTACAGTGCGTGGGTGCCTCAGCAACTCGTGGAGCCCCAGAAAATGTCTGCGTGAGACTAAAATCGCCCAGAGCCTATGCGTGAGAAGCCAACAGACCCAAATTCGTGGTGAGAGTGTAAAAACTGGCCAGGGAAGAGTGTGTGAGGGAGAAGAATGGGCAGACATGGGTGGAGTGTGGATGTGGATATGGAGCTGACAGCCCTGCCACCCCACTCCCAAAGGCAATAACTGCCCTCAACCACTCAGCCTTATCTTCTCAACCACCAGCTGAGCATTAAAGAGGTTGACAAGGTTGGGTGAGACAAAAAGGGTGACAAATAGAAAAAGTGGCAAAACAACAAGGCAATAAAACATGGGTTTTTCCCCCATAAACCAAGGTTTGACATCCCCCACCCCTTATCCTTCGGAACCATGCCCTTTTCATTCAACGTTGCACTGTCGTAGCTGGTTGTGGTTTTAGTTTAAATGATGTGCGGGTTTACATGATGCCGAATTATAATGTGCCTTATAGCACGAGATGCCACCGGCAATTATCCCATTGCCGAAACATACACAACAAAATCGATGGTGGGGCTTTTGCCTTGAGCTCCTCACCACGATTAATTACAATATATGCATCATGCAAACGGGGTCGAAACCGGGGACATGACAAAATTTCTCTTACTTTAGAACAAAATTTCAAATATTATTCTAAAGAAAAATTAATTTCGTGTCCATATATAGCATACAAGTCACTTCTAGGCTTGTACTTATCACTGGACTCACCCTCTTGTACTTCTACAAAGCTATATTCTTGAATCTGAAAAACTAGGCCTTGGGATTTTTATTTCATCTTCTTGTTTCCAACTTCAACAATTTCTTTCTCTGAATCTATCTTTGGTATTTTTTCCACTTCTTAATATTCATCTTAACTACAACAATTTTTGAGAAAATCCGCATGCCAATAATCTGAATTTTGCTAGGCGTTCGTATCATCATTGTTGTTGATTTGAAATTGGTAGAGGGATTTTCCTATAGGCCCTCTACATTTTCCACATATGATTGATATTCTATTAAGTTAGATATTTGAGCTAACCCCTCTATTTCTTGATAATCAAATTCCTTTTTTTTGTTCTGTTTCCTCCTTTGTGATATAATATGATGTGAATCATAATTGATTTTGGTGTCTTTCATGAAATTCATATCTTGTAGTAAAATTTCAATTACTAGGAAAAAAACATTATTTGTTATAATAAATGGAACTAAAGTTCAAAGGAAATTTAATCTTAGAGGACTTTCTAAATCTCAAAAAGTGCTCATTTTCCACAATAATATTTTTCCTGATAAATTCCAAGGAAAATATTCTGGGCGTCAAGAATGCAGGAAAAAAGTATGGCTCATGAATAAAACCATAAACCCGGATAATGGTATGTTCCTTCAAAAGGAACCAATCAACAACTCTTATATATGGGGTAAACTGCAACATTTCATCCATCTCAAGCAATACTCTAGGAAGTTTATATTGAAACAGTACCCTGTACACTTCCGACATTATGAGATTCATATAATTGAAAATATTATTCCTAATTTCAGAAGTGAATAGTATTTATGGAAACTGCAAATTATCCTCATTAAATAAAAAAAACATTCTCACAAGGTAGGATTGAAATGTGAAATGTATGGTCATGTGGAAATTCACTAACTGAATATGAATATTCTTAGCTAGAAATTCATCAAATTTAAGGCAAAAAAATTGACTAGATTCATAATCAAACTCAAGATGATGCACACTCAATCTAAATAACAAACTCATCAAGACTTCTAGGAAAAACTTATTAGTTTCCAACCCTATAAACTAACTCAAAATTTATATGACCAATTGAGATTCTTTGTTAAACAAGTTAATGTATGAGGGAAAGGGTTCAATTTCAATAGAAATATAAGGATTAAGACTCTTGGAATAAAATATTTGCTTTTTCTTCAACCACAACATGTCTAAATTGCTCAATCAAACTTTCTTCAGCGAAATCTTCTAGGTTTTGGGTAAACGATTGTGGTACTTCTAACAAGTCTCTGACAACCAAGGAATTGATGGGAAAAAGGATTCTAGACCTATTCGAGTCCCTTATGACACGTTCATACCAGGAATAATTGGATGCACACCAAGACACAAAATCCAGGAAATTAAGGTTTTGGTATGGACAAAAATGCATAAAATAAGACCAATGGACACCGTGCAAGTCAATTCCATGTTCCTCTAAGGTTTTTATTATAATATTCAATTCATGTACCTAAAAAGAGGAGAGTATTGTGTCAATAAAATCCCCATCCATGTCTTCAAAAATTTCATCCATTTTGCTGAATTCACGGGCCTATGTTTTAACTTCACCTCCCCCATCCATTTTTAAAATAGCTTGGTGGGTTAGGTACATGGCCTAGTTGGAAAACGACAACTGGAAAAAGTGTATCCGACTCGGCTTCCATAGGTGCATGCATGTTCTTCCTTATGTGCAAAATACAAATGACATGCCTCCACATGACTTTTTCCTTTTGTAATATTCCCAATAGACGGTTTTGAGATTGCAAGAGGCGGTTTTTCCCTACTACCTTTCATCCAGCAGAATGATTCTCTGCCCAACACGTGGAAGGCAATCAAAATTTCATTGTCCTCTGACTTTTTTTCTCTACATGCATGTTGTGGGTGCGGAACAAACCTAAACTATTGATTTCTTTCCCTTATTATCGCGCGCAGTCGATCTAATCTAATCTTTAATTTTCTCCAATAGTCATTTTGCCAACCTTTCACCCTCTTGTTCATCGAGAAACTTCCTATGTTTTCTAGAGTCTTTTGAGTCATTGAGTATCCTTTATAGGTTTGAAAAATGCAAATTGACTCTATGGTAATTTTTCATAACTAAGGTTTTAGTTCCTCTTTTTTTGAAATTACAAATTTTCTATAGTTGTCATGGTTCTAATTATTGTAGTACATTGACAATGAGTCATTTTATACTTGGAAGCACAAAAAAATTTCAATATGTTTGGTTAAATTTTTCCCCTTTCGTCAAAGTTGGCTAATGAGGTTTCTATTTATAATTGCAACAAAATACGATAGATCCTTAGTTTGAAGGATGAAAACCAATAAGGAGTGATATTATATCAAACATTTTTCACATTTAATATGTAAAACTTAAAACTTAAAACACTATGGGTCACTTCACCAGATAAAGTTACTAAGCTAGTTTGTTGATAGTGATTTATTATTTTCTACTTCCCTTTAAATGCTTGATTATGTGAAATTATGGAGTCAAAAATTACTACAAGGGAATTCTCCTATTTGTTTTCTTTTTCATTTGTTGGAATCCAATTTCCACCCTAAATTTTCTAGGTGTTTGGTTTCCTTTGTTTGCTTAAGACGTCTCTGAGTTTGTCTCCAATATCCAATTTAAAGCATTACATCAAATAGAGAAGTTATTCAAATGATTATTGTAAGAAAATCTAAATAGGTTACTTTAGTCTTGATAGGATGGAAGGGAAAGTTGTCTTTATGTGTTGTGGTGGGACCAAACAATTATCCTATCGTGTATTGATTTTCTTATTGATATAACTATCCACCTTCACCATTTGGAAAAAATTGACAAATGAATTTATGTAGTTTTGAGAAGAGCATGTTTATGATTGCATCACAAACCATTGTATAAAGTTTTGACTCAAATTGTCCAAGTCTTATACAATAAGATTGGATTGGATTTAATTTATACTACAATCCTTTGGTCCTTGTTCAATTAGAATTGCGTGTCTCTTATTTTCATCATAATGACTATATATTAACTTTAATCTTATTGAACCAGTTATAGTTCCAGAAATTTGTTCCTACTATTTAATTCTTGGTGATGTTTATGTATTTTATTTGGTATTTATTCTCTTCCTTATGATTCTAGTAAAATTACATTTCAATATTATTATATAATGTTGCACATATACTGCTTTCCCTTGTTTCACCCACCCCTTAGCCACCTTCTGATATGTTGGAATAGCCCAGTGTTGCAAATATTTCCAATTTCTCCTTCTTTTTCTGACTTTTTACAAGTTTTTTCTTTTGTTATTTTTCCAATTTTTCTGGTATTTTATCCATTATTTTCAATAAGTTTCTGTCTTGAAAATAAGTTTCTGTCTAGACTATGACCTCTTGGTAAGTGTGCTTTAAGACTTGTAAACATCACAGACAACTTAGATGTACAATATAAATATGGAGTCATTTTAAAATTCTAGAATAAAAAAGGGATGGGAGTTGAAGGAGGATGGTGGCACGAAAACAAACGATGGTTCTCAAAGGTTTCTGACAAGGGTTTTGGCTTGCAAAACTGAACATGACCTCCCCCTGTATTTGGCAGACGAGGAATCCCATTCATTCGAAAGAGAGGCATGCCTATGGGGGAATCCAAATGGGGGGTTTCAAACCCCTCCTAAACGGAGACAATGACAGGTAGCCCTACCGCAGATCCACAGAACACGTTTGGTGCAAACACAGAAGGCAAACGTAAAGGGGAAGAAAATACAATGAAAGGTATGTCAACCATGATTAGCACTGGAAAATCAATTCCAAAGGAAAAATAAATATCCACCCTCCAAATACAGGCAGAAAGTCTCATCTCACATATACAACACATGAAAGATCATGCCCTCATTGGCAAATTTGTAGGATCTAGCCCTCAGAGAAATCCCTTCTATGGTGGATAAATGTTACCTAGAAACCATTGGGACACTGACCTCTGTTTAGGGGATAAGGGATTCTTCACTGTGGTATTCCTGAACCTTGAGGACAGAAACAAAATCTTTGAAGGAGGACCATATTTCTTCAACTTAGCTGGACTCTTCTTGAAACCCTGGAAAGAAAGGTTCAGTCCAAAAAAAGAGGATTTGACTTATGTCCTGGTCTGGATCTGGATCAGATTATACTCCCTTCCATTGAAGTACTAACATGAGAGCATTTTGGAGGCCCTAGAGAACACAATAGGAGAATTTGTCAAAATAATAGAGCAGACCAAAAGAATGAGATACACATCGTATGCCTGCATATGTGTTTACATGGAAATAATGAAGGACTTACCCAAAGGAATCAATATAAGCTAGGATGATGAGGATTGGTTCTATCTCTTGGACTATGAACATATACCCTTCAGATGCAAGCGGTGCCATGAGCATGGGCACTTGTTCAGAGAATGTCCTGAAAACAATCCAACCATCCTGTAGAAAGGAAAAGAGGCTAAATATGTCAATGGATTCACCAAAGTATCAGGGAAAAAAGAACAACAAAGAGAGACCAAGGCTCGAAGGTAAAAAAAAAACATTCCCTCTAATGCATTTGATGAACTACAACATGAGCATGTGCAGGTTAATCTCGACATAGATGGATCACACAACTATGGAAACAAACAAGAAACATACAAGGAAGGAAAATATCAACACCACTCAAACCCCTTGGAGCAACAAACAAACATGGCTATGGAAAAGGACAATACAAATGATATGGATCTAAGAGACCTAGATCTCGATGACCTAGGAAAAGAAATTCAAGATCCAAAAAAAGGGAGTTATCCCCTCACAGCAAGTGGTCTTTCTCAAGGAATCCATCATCAAAACCAGGAAACAAAAACACTCGGAATAGGTACTAAAAACTTGGGAACCAAAATCCATGAAGTCATCAAAAAATGTAGAAACAAAAGGTGAGGAAGATGAAGTAATTGGTAGCGTATCAAGGACATAGGGGAGAAATTGGTTGCCTCAGGGAAATTTCCTACCATAGAAACAACATTCTCCATACCATGCAAACATTCCCAAGAAGCTCATATCCGAGAATATCAAAGATTGCAGTGCGTCTCACAAAAAACAATTATTAATAAGGAAAATTGTTACAGAAAAAACCCATTGTTATGTTCATACAGGAAACTAAATGTTCTGAAGATAACTTCAAATCCATGGTGGAAAAATATGGAAAAATAGTGAAATGATAGTCATCGATGCTGCAGCTGTAGTTGGAGGTATCAGCATAATATGGAACCCCCTAGATATATGTCTTTCCAATTTCATGGCAAAAATATTTACCATCTCAGCCGAATTTCACATCCTTGATACCAACTTCAAAGGTGTTCTCACCAATGTCTATGGGCCCTTTGCACTTGCACCAAAACACGCCTTCCTTAATTAACTAAAGAGGTTGAATCAATAGGTGGGACAAAGTAACTGGATACTTGGAGGAGACTTCAATCTCATTCGAAACCTCTAGGAAAAAAAGGGAGTGATCTGCACCCTTGGCACCTTAAATGCTAACTTTGAAACTTTAATCAACGAGTTAGTGCTGGTGGATATCAGCACTGTCAATAGCTTGTACACTTGGAACAACAAGTGCTCCACAAATAGACATATCACCTCCATATTGGATCGCTTTCTTATCTCAGAATCAATTCTAACAGGAGGAGCATACATAGTGGCCCTCTTTCTCCCTGCGGTAGGCTTGGACCACTGGTGCATTAGTCTTAATTGGTACAGAATAGGGGGGAACCTGAGGAGACCCTTCATATTTGAAAATTTTTGGCTTTCCCATCTTGATTTTAAACCCCTCATTCTACAATGGTGGAATGACTTTCAATCTCCAACAGGAACTCTAATGTACAATTTTCAACAAAAGCTAAAATATATCAAAGAGAAAGTAAAAATTTGGAACAAACTTGCACTTTGGAAACATCCATCTCGAGAAACTACATATTGAAAGTCAGCTAGCGGATCTTAAAAGAACCATTATGCAAGAGGGATACATAGACTCCATCAAAAGAGAAGAAAAGAACCTATAGGAATCTCTCAATATCAGAGAAAAACAAGAAGAAATCCTATGTAAAACCAAATCTAGAAATATCTGGCTCAAAGAAGGTGAAAGGAACTCCTCCTTTTTCTTCAAAGAAACAATACATCATCGACAAGCCAACATAATTGTTCATCTAAAATATGAGAATGGAACAGTAGCTTAAACGCATGAAGAAATAAAACACATTCTCACTGACCACTTCAAGCAATTAATTAAAGAACCATAACTGGAAAGAAATACATCTATGGAAGAAATCCTGGAGAACATTCCCACACTTGTCACTCCAGATCAAAATAAACTCCTTCTATGACCCATTGAAATGGAAGAGCTAGAGGAGGTGGTCAAACAACTGGAAAAAAAACAAAGCCCTAGGCCTGGATGACCTTACAACCAACTTCTTCCATGCTTGACGGCACACTATCAAAGATGATTTCTTGGACATTGTTGAAGACTCTCAAAAAATGGGGAAAAAATTGAAGGATTTCAACTCGACATTCTTCTCCGTAATCCCCAAATAAAGAGCATACTCTCCAGGTAAATTTAGACCCATTGCTCTTTACAATGTTATTTTCAAAATCATCACTAAAACAATTGCAAATAGGCTCAACCCCCTTCTACCCTGTCTCATTTCCAAGGATAAAACTGGTTATGTGGAAGGGAGACAAATTTTGGATGGCATCATTCTTTCCCATGAAATTATTCACTCACTCAAAACCACCAAAAAAACTGGTATGCTAATCAAGCTTGACCTCTCCAAATCCTTTGACAGACTCAACTGGATGTTCATGAAGAAAATGTTGTTAGCTTTCGGATTCTACAACCATTGGGTAAACTAGATCTTCACTTTATTATCCACCACTTTCTTCTCCAGTTTGATTAATGGTACTCCCTCCCGTACCTTTCAACCTTCTAGGGGCATCCAACATAGAGAGCCTCTCTCACCTTTCCTTTTTTTCCTAGTGATGGAAGTCTTAGGATGACTCTTCAAAGACAATATCTATAACTGATATCTTAAAAACGTCTCCCCTCATCCTAGAATGGAACCTCAATCCCACCAACAATTTGTTGATGACACCATGCTTTTGGGACACTCTTTGGTGTAGGAAGCAAAATATTTCAAAACTTTCCTCAACACCTTCCTCACTACTAGTCGTCTTCATATCAATAAAGAAAAATCCCAGGTATACTTCTTCAACACTTGCCAAATCACGAAGCGCAACATCCTTCGCATTCTTGAATTATCATAAGTACACTTACCTACTAAATATCTTGGCACCCCTCTAATAGACTCCTTGACGAGAAATGTATCCTAGAAAGACCTCTTGGATAGATTGAACCAAAAACTCAGTTGTTGGACCTTTCTCTCTCTCAATCTCCCAAGTCGCCTAATCCTTGTTAAAGTTGTCCTGCAAGACAAGTCTTTATACATGTTCTCCATCTTATATTCCCCTAAATATGTTCAAAAGAAACTTAGAACACGGTAGCACACCTTCATCTGGGGAGGATCCAAAGATCAGTAAAAATTGGACGTTGGTTAACTGGAATACTCTCTACACACCTAAACTTGAAGGAGGTCTGGCACTCAGAGACCCTACAATTAGAAACCAAATATGCAACGCTAAGATCTGGTGGAGATGGATCACTCATACTTCAAAGCCCTGTGTGCTTTTATGGTGGAAAAAATATGCTTCTACATGTTCTAACCAGAATCTTATCATATTCGACACCAATGTAAAATGCTCAGAGATATGGAACTTGGCACATGCCAATCGAAATATAATACAAAAATTCATCTTTTGGGAAATACGGGATGGCAATACCGTAGACTTCTTTCCAGACTCTTGGAACCAACAAATTTTGTTCATTGAGGACCACAATCTACCCATACTAAGAGAATAGATGCAGCTCAAACATGTCAAAATAGTGAGCGATTTATGGAGTGAGGCCAACCCAGGGGACCACTTTAGGGAATGGATAATCCTCAATTAGTGGAAAAGTATCATTACTATGGAATACATCCAAGCTTTCTGGGATGATCTACAGACTCGCCAAATCCGAATAAGTCATGATAATGAAAAAATAAGATGGTGGTTCTCGCAATATGACATATTTAACATGAAAGAAGCATCCCCTACACTTTCCAATTCCACCATTGATGGCCAAGACAACAGATGGAAAAAAATACAGAAAGCCAACCTATGGCCCAAATTTCAAACTTCCTTTGGTTCCTTCTCCATAGGTGCATTTTAACCTAGGAGAATAGACAAATAAGAGGTTGCATTGGACCAACTTGGTGTTGTTTATGCAAAGACAATGGGGAAACCATTGATCATCTTATGGACTAATTCAGCTTTGCTGATAATATCTGGAATGAAGGAGAACGAATATTTAGAAAATATTCCAAAATAAAGGGATACCCAGATAACTCTATAGCCAATTGGCCTCATCAGCCTTTCAGCAGCATACTTCTCAATAGAATATGGGAACTCTTCCTTGGTTTTGTAGTCTGGGAAATATGGATAGAAAGCAACAATAGAATATTCAGTAATAGGATCGGAAACAAAGAAGAATAAAGGAAAACTCTTAAAAAAACACATCTTCAAAACCTTGAAACTTTAAGTGTCGAAAGACAAGGATCTAACTACTAATATAAATGAAATGAAAATCTTACAGGATTGCGGCGTTAACACCATACCAAAGTACATTGGGGCCTTCCATCAAGGAAAATATCAGCATCATCTCTCTAAACCAGTGGAATCCACCACCCCCCCCAAGGTACCTGCAAGATTAACTTTGATGGGGCTTCCAAAGGAAATCCTGGGCCTGTAGGATTTGGGGGAGCAATCAAAGACAAAGAAGGAAAAATCCAAGGAGTTTATTGGGGCTCTATTGGAATCTCCACTAACAATGTAGCTTCGTTGGAAGGATTACTAGTCGATCTTATCTAGGCTCTCAACCATAACTGCATCCCACTTATCCTTGAAGGACTCACTCCTTATTATCAACATGGCCAACAGACTACAAGCAGGATCTATGGGAAGCAAGATAGCCAACAATACGAGGTTGGAAATCAAGCTTAGAATTTTAAGCAACATCCTCATGAGGAACCCATCGATCATTTTTGAACATGTCAAAAGAACGACCAATAAGCTTGTGGACTCCATTTCCAACAAGGGAGTCACTATGAAATCGACCATTTACTACTTTCATTGGAGCAACAACATTAAACTTGAAGACTGAGACAAATGGCAACAAATAGAAACTCAATACTATGGCCTCCCCAATGCAGATGTGCAATAGAATGATGATAGGAGGAATGTTGGAGGTGGCGCGCATGCTAGGGAAGATAGCATCCCATCCCCCATGCCTTCACATGTTTAAAACTCCTTTTGAAGACCCCGTCAATGACTTGGAAATACATTTGATGCATGTCAATCGGATCTCACTCTGCAACCTAAATTTGGATGGCTCGGGCTCTATATCTAGATGTGTACCTATATTAGCCACTAGGGGATTCTTCAACGACAGGATAGAAAATATATCAGTCAAATGTAGTGGGAGTGGGTGGTTATAAACTTCATTACACTGAGCTTTTCTCTTGATCGTTCATGGAAGGAAGCATCGTGTTGGTCTGGAGAAGTGGGAGACCACCACCAAGGAGATGGGGATAGAGTTTCAATGTTGCAACATATTTTGACTCCTTCTCATTCAGCTAAACATAGCCTCACAGGGGAACACCACGCATAATGTCGACTAAGAATCTCTCTTCCACCAAGAAACCCAGAATCACATATACAACACCATTGCAGCCATGAGGAATGAAATATTTGGAGAATTTTGGATCATACTTGGCCTAGAGGTTTCAATATCAAACTACTAGTGTCTAAAGTTCATTCTCTCCAAACCAGTGAGAGAAAGGGAAAGTTTTGGCGATATGCTGAAGATTACGGTTAGCATCTTCAAGGAATATGTTGAGAAAATATTGGTGCACATGAGATACCTCATGCAACTCACAGAACCACCCTTTCAACAAGCCACCAAGGGCATCAACAAAACTAGAACCAACAATGTAAACTAGGATGAAGTTGAATCTACCATGAAGGCCTAGACTCTTATTTGTGTTCTTTCTCTGCTCGATCTTGTTCAGTTCATGATTCTGCTCTGTTTATGTTTTATTTCTGTACTTTTCTTTCCTATAAACTATATAGGTGTGTGAGGTTGGCATTTTTTTAAGGCTGGGAAGCTTTCACAATGCTTAGACACTCAGCTTGGTCTATATCTTCCTTTTTTGGTTCCAAGACCATTGTCTGACTCCATGTTTCGGGAGTTATAAACGAATATGTAATCCATTTTTTTTATTCAAGTAATAGAAAAGATAACTTCTTATTGACATGAAAAAACATAAATATTGAGTATCCAATCTCATATGAGAATTATATGCGGCACACCAATGTACAAGCTATCAAATAGTAATAGTCTTGTGGTCATTTATCTCCAAAAACAACAACTTTGTATTAGTGAGATTCCTATATGTGTGTGGTCTTCTTCCTATAAATGTCAACTCAAATATATTGAGTGATTGCTTTTATAACTTGGTAAGTGTATGGTTTGATTGTTTTATTTAAAAGTAGATATGATGAGTGGTTTTTTGGGTGTTCTAACAGCCAAAAATTGTGACAGTGGTTTTTCCAATGTGCTTTAAAGATAGAATCATTGTTGTACTTGCAATGTCCTTTTTATAGGTATGGTTGTATTATAAGGGATGGTAGAGTTCTTTAGGAACTTAATTTGATAGTTATAGTCATACCTATACTAATATATTTGTGACATGGAAGAGTTTATGGAGGAAAGGAACACAATGGGGTTGAATACTGCACCCCCTTGTTGTTGGTCCCCATATCCTCTGCTAGAGATGAAAGGATCTCCTGCTCATGCATTGAATGCAAATGCTCCATTTGTATTGTTTGGTACTTTTCAAAGTTTAGATCTTATATTCAAGTTTTTTAATGTTAGTTTCATTCCATTATTTTAGGTTGGTTTTTTAGTTGTTTAAATGGTTTTTTATTGGATGGTTGTGTTGGAAATGGTAGTATGTTGAAAATGAAAACTAATACATAATGTTGATTGACCTAGAAAGAACAATGGTGGAAAAACAAAACAACTTGACATTTTTGCATGATGGATTAAACTTCTGTAATGTTGAGGGTCAGAAACTAGACAAGATTGGTTGGCATTTATCAACCTTTCATGTTTATGTATGCTACCATATAAAGATGAGGTTACCATGCCTTAATGGCATATAACTATAACATATATTTTTTTGAGTTGGTGATGAATATTTGAAAGGTATTGTTGCTGCCACATGTCAGTTGTTCTAGTAACATAAGTGCAAGTTGTTTTTCTTATAATTAGGTGCCATTTTTCTATTGTTTTACTTCTTCTTTTATGAATTTTTATATAGATATTCAAAAGATGATAAATGCATATAGTGACATACATGTTTTTGATTGATCAATTTTTATTGTGGGCCACTATTAATACACCATGGAAGAAAAAAAGTTAAATTAAAATGTGATTTGTATTTTTAACTGAACTTATTTATTTAGTGTGAACTTTGATTTTATTTAAGGGTGCTAGCTCAATGGAAGAGCACCTACCTTACATGCATGGTGGTGGTGGTTTGATTCCTCTGTGCCATATCTACATAAATCAATGACTAATTAAATGACCAGTTAATATAATCAATGACTAAATAAATGGCCAGTTAACATCAAAAAATGACTAAATAAATGACCAGTTAACATCAAGCAATGACTAAATAAATGACTAGTTAACCATACTTAATGATTAACTAAATGACTAGTTAACCACAATCAATGACTAAATACATAACCAGTTAATAACAATCAACGACTAAATAAATGACCATCTAACAACAATCAATGAATAAATATATGACCAAAATGATCAATCCAAATAACTAATAAATGACTAAATTAGTCACGTTATAAGTGAGTGGCAATAAATCACTAAGAGTCATATCACTAGATTTAGTTATTTATATGTTATTTTTAGTAGTTTTTTTAGTCAGTTATCTCACTTTTTCTACTAGTGTTTGTGCTCCATAAACTCATTCACATTAATTGTTGCAACTATTGATTAAACTTTGCATTATTTTGTCTCACTTTATGGTTTATCCTCTTAAAACACTTTCTCCCTTTAAACTTCTTCCTATGAATTGGAGCATAACTAGTGTTGAAGCTTATTTTGTTGTACTTGTTATCACACTTGGACTTGAGTTTGTTGTGTTATTCCTCTCACACCTCTATGAGAGGAAGACGTAAACAATATAATCAATAATTTAATGCCAATATAATCAATAATAAGTCCTATGCAGTAAAATTTGTTTTCTTACACATGAACTTGATTTTTGTTTTGTTGGTCCAAAGCCTAATAAATGTTTATATACCTTATCCACCATATTTCTATTGTTGAGCATGGTTGTCAATGATTTCAAACCCTTAATGACAAAGATGTTACAAATATTGATAACATGGCAAGAAAGACATGGTCTCTTGGGATTTGGATCCCATTCATAGATGGTGTGTAGCACATGGTGGTACAAATGACCCATTTTGTGGCCATTTGTTGAAGAGGTCATGACTTAATGTTCTTGGAGCACATTTCTTTCACTTTATGATGACCTTGATTCCCTTGTACCCTTGAATATGTCCTTCAATCCCTTTATGGGGTCATGTAACCCTTCAACATGGTTTGGCACCCACATACATGGCGATATGATGGCCCTTAGACATTATATGATCATGATGGAGATTGCATGTACCTTTGTACTTTATTATGGAGCCCACTTGTTCTTGATATCGAAATGTGCATGGCCATGGAGCCCTTTCTTGTTGATGGAGGACATGCCTTGATGTGTTGAAGAAGACTTTGAATAACTCCTTGGAACTCTTCTAGTTGGTGTTGTGGTATTCGACACCCTTATGTGTGGGTTCTATGATGTCTTACACAACTTGATGAACTCTTCTTAAGTTTTGAAGTGAAAATTGTTATGAGTGCTAGAACACTAATTCACCCCCACCCTATCAATGTGACATTGTGTCTAACAATTGGTATCAAAGAATGCAATCACTGCAAGCTTTTCCAGCTTGAAGGAGATTTGTGGGCACACAATAGATGCACAATCAGAGTTCCCCAGCAATGATGTTCGAGTATTTACCGTGACGAATTATTTTGGTTAGATAAGCAATATTAAATACTACTTGAATAACTAGGAGATTGTGACTAATCCATCTGTTCCATCCAATAAGAAGACCAATTCATCTACACAGAAAGAAGCAAAAAAGGATAACACCACTGCCTTGAAATTTCTCATGGATGGACTCTCAATATCGGTCAAAGAGACTGTAGGGCTACACACTCTAGCCAAAGACCTATAGTTTAAGTTGGAAAGTGAGTACCAAAGAGGAAAGCAAGACACAAACATGGAAATAGAATTCAATCCCACTAAATATGTGAAGGAAGAAGAAAATAAAGTGCAAGATTCAAACATCAGTGAAGGTAAGGAATTGCAGTACAAATGATTGTGATAAAGTTGAAAATGATCTTGAAGATGCTAAGAAAGATTTCCTAGCACAATTTTTAATGGGCATTGATCTCAAATACAATTTGAGGCTTAAAAACAAGATTTTGAGGTCCTTAGAAAAGTACCATGAGAAGTCAATGGATTTTCTCAAGAAACTCAATCAGAAGAAGACAATTTTACAAGATGAGCTAGAAGACAAAGTAGATGAAGATGAAAGGTTAAACACCAAATTGATAATTCAATAAGAAGATCCTCATGAATATTTAGAAGAGATTCAAGAAGTAAATAAATCTAATGTTGATTTGAAGAATCAACTGGAAGAAGCCAAGAGGATAGAGGAATTCTTATGAAACCAGTTGGATGATAAAGAGAAGACATGTCAAAAGCTTGATATGGAATAAGTTGGTCTCAGAAAGAAGGACAGTAAATCTGATGCCTATGTCAAGTTCAACAAGAGTTCAGTCATCTTGGATGAGATTTTGGATTGTTAAATATCTCCATTTAACAAATTCGATCTTGGCTACAACAAGAAGAAAAATATGAGGTTGGCACATGGTCTCCTTAGACTCTTGAAGTAAGTCCTTCAATATCTAAGATTGAAAGAAAATATCCTCATTAAGAATCTGCAAAACACAAAGAAGACTTCAAAATATTAGAAAGATGTCAAGAATTTGGTCTCACTTTTTAAAGCAGATTCAGAAGAGAGATAACTCCAATATGGAATCAAGCACACATGTATGAATATCGTTTCAATGGCTATTTCTACTCATGTAATGATTTTGGATGCAAAGCTATGGATTGTGGATTATATGAAAGAAGAAGTGTTGGAAGTCCCAACAACTATGTTGGATATGTAACCATGTTAGCCATATTGCTGCAAATTGTCACACCATGAGATGTTACAATTTCTATGGTGTTGGTCACAAATCCCAAGACCGTGCATGCTCAAGAAGACAACCTATGATGAGTCCTTAATACACATCAGCAAGGAAATCCTATGAACCATGGAAGAAGAATAATGCAGAAAGGATTGAATCCCAAAGGACAGGTTCTCACAATCAAGAAAATTATCAAGTATGGATGAACTGGAATGTTTTATTGAATGTGAATCAGGTTGATTAGTTCAAATAAGATGAATTCCATATGGAAATTCAAGCTTGAGTTTTTTCAAAGACCTTAATACACATTGATTTCATGGAGGTGGAGGATGGACTCAAAGGTAAATTATTGGTTGATCCGAGCAGCAAAATAAGTCCAAGGATCGTAGCTACATTGGCATGTTGATAAGTGGAGTAGTCTAGTTAGATAAAGAAAATCAAATATAGTGAAGCAACATGGTGATGTTTGGATTTTCATTGATGCATTCTTACATTTTATGAATACATTAGATTAATGTTGATGCATTCCTTATAGCATCCATAAAAGTGTACCAATGACTCTCTCTAGCTTTGGATATTATTGGAAAGAATGTTTTCAAGAAACGCGTGTTGTTGGTATCTGATTTTATGAGTTATATTGGTAATATAGTTGGTTATAATCCAATTGGTTATCAATATTTTTTTATCATTGTAGGATAAGAAAAATATGATAAGAACTTGACATAAGCATACCTTTGATGATATCATTGATAGGGGGAGCATCCAATGAATTACAGAAGACTTATGAAGATGTTAGACTAACCTCATATATGAGTAGTATGGTGACTAAAGGAGAAGGTACCCTAAACTAAAATACAACATTTCTACAAAAATGGAGTTTAGTGAAGGCTAAAAGATGTAAATTCATATTCATCAATGCTTAAGTGATTGATACAAGTATCACTAAATATTCTTGAAGAATTTGTGATTATATCCATAAAAATATGAGTGAAAAAGGTTCTCAGATCCCTGATCTATCTCGGGTAACCTCAATATAGAGATGAATTCATCAATCCCATACTCAGTCACAAAGGTTTTTGAAGTGATCCATGTACATCGTCACAGTACTTATCATTGTCACACTAACCTTGGAAGAAGTAATCTGAATCCTTCTCAAACTCAAGTATCTACAAGTGTCCAAATACATACTTAAGATCAATATTAGAATCTTATAAGGAAGTTGACACATCTAGATTCGGTCAATGCAAATGTAATTACAATATAGAACATTCCAATACTTGATATTAAGAAGCATCTTGTTACAATGTAAATGGGTTCATACAAACATATTCTATGAATGTGTATTAGCTCCATGAGATTCCTAATAAGGTTTGGATCGAGGAAATAAGGGCATGATTTTGATATCCTTAAGACTATTCTCAGCACAAGAGATCAAGTATCAGTTTTGAAGCTGCAAGTTATATTGCAAATATCAAGCGATATTCTTAGAAGAAATTACTACTTTATATCAGAATCAATAGGAGACTTAGTCTTTTCATGACTAGACTTTGCACTTCCACTAGTACTTCAAAATATTTTTAAAAAGTGACTTGAATGATATAGTAGCAGTACCTTGAGAAATATGTTGATACAATAGAAGACTTATGTAATGATCAGGCTCATGCCAATGAAGAAGGACCAAGGAAGAAAATGTGTTTATTTCATATATGAAGTTCTAAATTCATGCAATTCATAGTATGTTAAAGATACAGCCATCCAATTGCAAGAGATACTCATCAATATTTGCAACAGATTTAAAGCAAAATTCTATATGTGATTTGATGATATTTGCATGAATAGATTAAGGAAACCTTAACAATAGTAACAACTCTATTTTGACCATGAAAATCTAACTTGACATCCATAATAGTGAGCAAGACCTCAGGAGGAGCATGTAATGATTAATAGCTACAGTAGCATACTTGAAAGGGGGAGCATGATCTCATGAAGTATTCAAGAATATAATTTTTGGGGGGGCATTGTGAATGTTTTGATGGATAAGTGTTTGAATATTTGTTATTAATGTCAAAGGGGGAGAAATTTGAAGGAGAATTTTGAAGAGATGTTGTCATCAATGACAAAGGGGGAGCTTTTTGAGCATGGTTGTCATTGATGTCAAGCCCTTAATGACAAAGGAGTGACAAATGTTGATGAAATGACAAGCAAGCCATGGTAGCTTGGGTTTTGGAGCCCATTCACAGAAGGTGTGTAGCACATGGTGATGAAAATGGCCCATTTTGTGGTCATTTTTTGAAGAGGTCATGACTTGATGTTCTTGGAGCACACTACTTCCACTTGATGATGACCTTGATGTCCTTGTACCCTTGAAGATGTCCTTAAAACCCTTGATGGGGTCATGGAACCCTTGAAGATGGTCATAATGCATGAGAAGTTTTGGCACTCACATACATGGTGGTATGATGGCCCTTAGACATTATATGATCATGATGGAGCTTTCATGTACCTTTGTACATTTGTAATTGATGATGGAGTCCACTTGTTATTGATATCGAAATGTGCATGGCCATGGATCCCTTGCTTATTGATAGAGGACATGCCTTAATATGTTTAAGAAGACTTTGAAGAAGTCCTTGGAACTCTTGTAGTTGGTGGTGTGGTCTTTGAAACCCTTATGCGTGGGGTATATAATGTCTTACACAAATTGATGAACTTTGCTTAAGTTTTAAAGTGAAAATTGTTGTGAGTGCTAGCACACTGATTCACCCTCTCTCAGTATGGGATTGTGTTCAACATCTATAACCTTTTTTAGGTTATACATACTTTTAACCATTATTCCATCCAAGCTATACATACATACCCAACTCATCTCTCTTGAAAATTTGATTGGAAACAATATTAATCCTTTATGTGGTAATCATGGCTTTCAGCACACGGAATCTAATTTTGTTACAAAGTTCTTTGTGCTCTCCATTAATGTTGAATATTTGACAACTAATTTCAATTCAAGATTGTACACATATTGTGTAGGAGCAAGCTGCACGATTAGAAAAATCGCGGCATACGAGAAAGTTGAAAAACAGTTCAAACATTAAGAAAATTTGATGCACTGTGAGAAATGGTTTGTGATAAATGGTTTCAAAGTAAAATATTTATTTCACCTGGTTTTGTACATTATCATCGATAGGAAGAATGACAAAGGATTTATAGTTTCTCTCGACGTGACAAGAAGAATAGATTTACAATGATAATTTTCAAAAGACAAAACAACTCGGTATATAAAAGACACTGAACATAATAGCTTTGTCCTAATGATGGAGTTCTTAGGACGAATCCTCAAAGCCAAATTATATAACCAAGATCTTAAATTCCTCTCCCCTCATCCTGGGATGGAGCCTCAATCCCACCAACAATTCATTGATGACACCATGATTTTGGGAAACTCTTCAATGTAGGAAGTGAAAGATTTCAAAACTTGCCTCAACACCTTCCTCAATGCTAGTGGTCTTGATATCAATAAATAAAAATCCGAGGTATACTTCTTCAACACTTTCCAAATCACAAAGCGCAACATCCTTCGCATTCTTGAATTATCAGAAGGACACTTACCTACTAAATATCTTGGTGCCCCTCTAATAGAGTCCTTGACAAGAAATGTCTCCTAGAAAGACCTGTTGGATAGATTGAACCAAAAACTTAGCTGTTGGACCTTTCTCTCTCTCAATCTCCCAAGTCACCTAATCCTTATTATATTTTTCTTGCAGCCCATGTTTTTATACCTGTTCTCCATCTTATATGCCCCTAAATCTGTCCAAATGAAACTTAGAACTTTGCACCGCACCTTCCTCTGGGGAGGATCCCAAGATCATAAGAAATGGTCGTTGGTTGACTGGAGTACTCTCTACACGCCTAAACTTGAAGGAGGTCTAGGACTTAGAGACCCTACAATTAGAAACCAAATCCACAACGCTAAGATCTGGTGGAGATGGATCACTCATACTTCAGAGCCCTAGGCGCTATTGTGGTAGACGAAATATGCTTCTACATGGTCCAAGAAAATATTATCAGACTCGACACCGATGTCAAAGGTTCACAGATATGGAACGCGGCACATGCCAGTCGAAATATAATACAAAAAAATAGTTTTTGGGAAATATGGGATGGCAATACCGTAAAATTCTTTCAAGACTCTTGGAACCAAAAAAAATTTCTCATTGAGGACCACAATCTACCCATACTAAGAGAACAGATTCAACTCATACATGTCACAACAGTGAGCGATTTATGGAGTGAGGCCAACCCAGCAAACCACTTCAGAAAATGGAGAAGCCTCAATTGGTGGCAAAGTATCATTCCTACAGAAGACATTCAATCTTTCTGGGATGATCTCCATACTCAGTGTTAAGTCAGGAATTTGTTTCTTCAAATTTTATGTTTGATTGTCATTTTTATTCTAGTGTGCTTATTTGCTTGAGTTTATTCTTTCACTTATTTTAGAAAATTTTGGTATTCAGTGAAATTTTCAAGTTTTTGCCTTTATGTTTTTTATTGTTTTTCCTCCCTTAAGTTCTTGAAGGGTTCTAAAGGTCAATATATGGAATAATGGATTCACAAGTCATATCATGAGTATAGTTTGTCACCTAAACAGCATTCAAAATGGAAAAAAATGACTAAATAGTGAGAAAATTGAGTTTAAATTATTCTGGTAGCGCAACTGCCAAAAATTAACACTGCGGCGCTACAAGAAAATCGTTTTTTGACAGAATGGTCATTTTTCAGTCCGATTTTTTGGGGATTTCGATCCTAAAGTGTTAAATAAATCATTGGTCACATTTGATATATGTTTTCCCAAGTTTTTTTTATGTAAACAGGCGTCGGTCTCATGTGAGGGAGATTTTGGCAACTGTTCTGGCAACTGGATGCAAATTTATGGCAAATGATGATAGTGAGCGAAATAAGGCAAGATTTTCGGGGAAGATGTTCTAAATTAAATATTATGGAGCTGGTGGAGATGCTGGAATGAAGAAATCTTCCAAAAAACCAGAGGTTTCTGTTATAGAGCAGAGTTGGGGCTTTCTCCTTGAAGTCATTTCTGTCAAAATTAGTTAATGGAAATGTTAAATAGCTCTATATTCAACCATTCCTCTACTGAAGTTTGAAAAGAGGATGCGGTAAAAAATTGTGCATTTTATGGTGCTTAAAATTCACAAAATAGTCTGCTACTTATACACAGTGCAATGAAGGATCTGAACAACTGAGATAACATGAAGACCTAGCTCCATTTTTTATGCTAAGACTACAGGAAGCATAAAGAGAATAGATTGGAGATTGTTCTGTTTTATATATATATCTTCTCATCTAACAGACAAGCAGTCTTCAGTTAATCTGAGAAGCTAGTAGCTGAGATAATTTATGCCAAAAAATCTTACTGTGCAGAGATTGTTTATTAGTGATACTAGCAGGATTTGAGGGATTAATTTTGGTATTAATACACAGGGGTTAGTATATATGCTGGAGATGGTAAGCTTTTTGAATAAACAAATTGAATGATATCTAAAGCTTCATAATCAGTTACAGTGCAAAGAATCTATTGGTAAACACTTGTGGAGATATATAACAGTAAAGCAGCATCCAGTTTACAGTGAAATGCACAGATCACTGAGAATTCTGCTCAGTTTTTCCTGTTTTGGGTTATTGAAGTAAAATGTCAACCAAGAGCTAAGGGAGAGGAATTTTTGAAAACAAAAAGAGGTTTTTGTTCAAAAGATACCCATATACGAAAACCTCTCTCAGTTTTGCAACAGTTGTCAAGGTTTGAAATATTCAGTTTAATCTTTGCAGCCTATTTTTCAGGGATTTTAAATATTTAATATTTTCCTGTTTTAGTGTTCATTTTACGGGGCAGATTCTGATTGATTGAAGATGAATTTTTAAAAACCAAGAGAGATTTTTTTGTCCATCATGGACCCATTTACAAAAACCTCTCTCATTTTTTACACAGGTGTCACGAATTGAGAGATATGGAAGCTTCTTTGACACCTATGTTCCAGAAATTCGCCATATTTGCCAGGAATCTGATTTGCTATTTTTAGTCAATTAGTTGAATTAGTTAGTTAATGTAATTGTTGGGTAGTTTCAATTTCGACCTAATGAACGGGAGATAGAAATACTTCTTTGTAATTATAAAAGAGGGACAAAGGGACTGAAGAGAGGTTGGATTTTTGGGATAGCTTCAGGAGGTCTGCAGACTTGTTCATGAGTTCAGACTTGTTCATGAGTTAAGTATCAAAGCTCTTGTATGCATTTGATGATGAAATTATGAGATATATGACACTTTTACCCTTCAGTTTCTGTGTTGGCTTCATTGTTCAGCTTGTCTATTTGCTTAATTGATATACTCATTACTGGTTTATGTTTATATGCTGGTGATGCTTGTCTTTTATGAATGAACTTCAATACTGTGTCCTGTTGGATCTGGTTGAATATATTATGCATCTTTGTCCTCTTTTGTTTATGATTTAGTTATTATTTTACTCATGAGTGTATTCCCTCCTGGTTCCCAAATTTCACAACCAAGAAAACATTTCAGAAACCCTAAACCTATTTCACTTTATTGATTTTATTTTGAGATTGTGTTGGCTTGTTTCTTTGGCCTTGGAAACAATTTCTGGCACAAACATCTTTGGCGCCATTGCCGGGGACGAAGTTGAAGACATATCTTCCCTGGGATACTTATCAGTTTTACTGGTTTAAGAGGTGAACTTAAACCAGCACTTTTTGAAGGCTATTTTTCACCAAAGTTTGACACAGTGGCTACTAGAGGAGTTGGAAGAATTAGAAGGTTTCAGTCATCCCCAGCTTTATGTAGCCCTAATTAATTTGAACTACTGTCACCCCTTTCTCTTTCTGAGGAGAAGAAACTAAATCTGTCTTGACAAATTAATTGGCGACTCCACTATTTCAAGATGCATAGGCCAATGTCCATGGAAGCTATTGTGGCTCGAAGGTTTGCACCTTTAAATTTTTCTGATATTCCAGGTTTTCCAAATCCAGTACCTATTATGGATGTTTGGGGAGATTGTCTTCCACGGTTTAGAGAAAGCAAAGAGGATAATCCATCAGATCACCTCATCAAATTTCATCAATGTATGGTCCAGTTAAATATCTAGCATGAATATGTGCTCATGAAGATGTTCATGTATTCACTTGACCAAGATGCACGAGATTGGTATTTTTCTCTTCCCGCTGCTAGCATTTCTTCACTGAAAGAATTCCACACATGATTTTGGAAACATTGTAAGTATATGTACTCAGCTGAACTCTTTTTAAAAGATTGTTGTGAGCAGGCTGATGTTTATAACACAATTTCTGATTTAAAAAATCATGATGATGAGTGCAATCAAGGGTTTAAAACATGTCATGAAGAAGTTGAAGTTTCAGAATTTGTTGAAGATGAAAAGGTAACATTTTCAGATACTACAGTAAAGGAAGAATGCCATGATCATTATGATAATCAAGTTGTTGTTTTAGGTCAGTTTGAAGATTATTCAGGTGATGAGATCAGTAGAGATAGTTTGGAACATTCTCATAATGATTTCAACAGCCTTAATAACCGGTTGAATGCTAATCCTTTTGAAGATCAATCTATAGTTCAACAAACTTTTGAAAATCAATGTTGTGTTAAAGATTAGCTTTGTATTGAAGGGAAAAATGAACCTTTAGCATCATCATTCAAAAATTTTCAGAATGCTCCCTGTTATGATGAAGAGATTAGGGTTCCAAGACAAGAATTCTGTGATGAATTAGATTCTATTCCTTTAGGTTTTGATAGTAAAATCGATGAAGGCCAGGCTGTTCACATTTTTTCAGAAGTTACTTTTATTCATGGTTATGATAAATCTGCTGTTCAAAATCACTATGAAAATACTCTAATTTTTAATAAATATGATGATGAAATTGAAAAGAAAGACCCAGAAATCTGTTAGGTGTGTGATATGTCACAATCTGATCAACAGACTCAAGAATGCATTCAGTCTATTATCCTTGAACAGCAAAAACCAATGCCTAATAGTCATTCATTTGAAGACAGTGTGGAAAAGGAGGTTCAAAGTGTTGTCATTGTTGATGATACTATCCAAAAAATTATGGAGAAAATTCAGGCTGACCCTGATGTCCTTTTTCGCCAACGCCTGATTGATATTCATGGAACAAAATATTCTTATGGACAGCTTGTCTTTTTCATAGAGCAGGAAGAGGTAACTTGTGGAAGTTTTTATGATCCAGTAGCAGATTATTTAGAGTCAATACCAGGTTATAAATCTGTTATTTCAGAGACACTATTTGATGAAAGTGGGTATAAGTTGTTAAATCTATGCTCTTCATGTTTTCCAATATTTCTGATTATATATATATATGGAGTTGGAAATAAGTTTTGGTGGGTTGATGAAATTCTTTCCTGGTTACATTGGAAATGGGATTACAATTTGATTTAGTAAATAGAAGGTTCCTCAAAGAAAGAGATTTTATTTTCATTGTATATATCAGTGTGTGAAGTATTGAATAAAGACTCCATAGCCCAATGGATATTTTGCATACTAGTAGGTAGCAAAAAAGAAGGCACTAGTCTACAGGTTCTTGAAGCCTCACAGGGAGGACTTCATCCCGCAGCTGGAGCCAGATGTTAAGTCAGAAATTTGTTTCTTCAAATTTTATGTTTGATTGTCATTTTTATTCTAGTTTGCTTATTTGCTTGAGTTTATTCTTTCACTTATTTTAGAAAATTTTGGTATTCAGTGAAATTTTCAAGTTTTTGCCTTTATGTTTTTTATCGTTTTTCCGCCCTTAAGTTCTTGAAGGGTTCTAAAGGTCAATATATGGAATAATGGATTCACAAGTCATATCATGAGTATAGTTTGTCACCTAAACAACATTCAAAATGGAAAAAATGACTAAATAGTGCCAAAATTGAGTTTAAATTATTCTGGTAGCGCAACTGCCAAAAATTAACACTGCGGCTCTACAAGAAAATCGTTTTTTTCCAGAATGGTCATTTTTCAGTCCGATTTTTTGGGCATTTCGCTCCTAAAGTGTTAAATAAATCATTGGTCACATTTGATATATGTTTTGCCAAGTTTTTTTTATGTAAACAGGCGTCAGTCTCATGTGAGGGAGATTCTGGCAACTGTTTTGGCAACTGGATGCAAATTTATGGCAAATGATGATAGTGAGCGAAATAAGGCAAGATTTTTGGGGAATATGTTCTAAATTAAATATTATGGAGCTGGTGGAGACACTGGAATGAAGACATCTTCCAAAAAACCGGAGGTTGCTATTATAGAGCAGAGTTGGGGCTTTCTCCTTGAAGTCATTTCTGTCAAAATTAGTTAATGGAAATGTTAAATTATGTCTTTAAAAGGGATTCCTTTTGAAGAGATAGCCGTTTAAGACATTCTGAGATGTTCTGCTGAGTGGAAGATTGAAAAATATCTCTATATTGAACCATTCCTCTGCTAAAGTTTGAAAAGAGGATGCAGTGAAAAATTGTGCATTTTATGGTGCTTAAACTTCAAAAAAGAGTCTGCTACTTATACACAGTGCAATGAAGGAGCTGAACAACTGAGATAACATGAAGACCTAGCTCCATTTTTTATGCTAAGACTACAGGAAGCATAAAGAGAATAGGAAGCATAAAGAGAATAGATTGGAGATTGTTATGTTTTATATATATATATATCTTCTCATCTAACAGACAAGCAGTCTTTAGTTAATCTGAGAAGCTAGTAGCTGAGATAATTTATGCCAAAAAATCTTACTGTGTAGATATTGTTTATCAGTGATACTAGCAGGATTTGAGGGATTAATTTTGGTATTAATACACAGGGGTTAGTATATATGCTGGAGATGGTAAGCTTTTTGAATAAAAAAATTGAATGATATCTAAAGCTTCATCATCAGTTGTAGTGCAAATAATATGTTGTTAAACACTTTTGGAGATATATAATAGTAAAGCAGCATCTAGTTTACAGTGAAATGCACAGATCACTGAGAATTCTGCTCAGTTTTTCCTGTTTTGGGTTATTGAAGTAAAATATCCACCAAGAGATAAGGGAGAGGAATTTATGAAAACCAAAAGAGGTTTTTGTTCATAAGATACCCATATATGAAAACCTCTCTCATTTTTTCAATATCTATCAAGGTTTGAAATATTCAGTTTAATATTTGCAGCTTATGTTTCAGGGATTTTAAATATTTAATATTTTCCTGTTTTAGTGTTCATTTTGCGGGGAAGATTCTGATTGATTGAAGATGAATTTTTAACAACCAAGAGAGTTTTTTGTCCATAACGGACCCATTTACAAAAACCTCTCTCATATTTTACACAAGTGTCACGAATTGATAGATATGGAAGCTTCTTTGACACCTATTTTCCAGAAATTCGCCATATTTGCCAGGAATCCGATTTGCTATTTTTAGTCAATTAGTTGAATTAGTTAGTTAATGTAACTGCTGGGTAGTTTCAATTTCGACCTAATGAAGGGGATATAGAACTAATTATTTGTAATTATAAGAGAGGGACAAAGGAACTGAAGAGAGGTTGGATTTTTGGGATAGCTTTAGGAGGTCTGCAGACTTGTTCATGAGTTCAGACTTGTTCATGAGTTAGTATCAAAGCTCTTGTATGCATTTGATGATGAAATTATGAGATATATGACACTTTTACCCTTCAGTTTCTGTGTTGGCTTCATTGTTCAGCTTTTCTAGTTGCTTAATTGATATACTCATTACTGGTTTATGTTTATATGTTGGTGATGCTTGTCTTTTATGAATGAACTTCAATACTGTGTTCTGTTGGATCTGGTTGAATATATTATGCATCTTTGTCCTCTTTTGTTTATGATTTAGTTATTATTTTACTCATGAGTGTATTCCCTGCTGGTTCCCAAAGTTCACAACCAAGAAAACATTTCAGAAACCCTAAACCTATTTCACTTTATTGATTTTATTTTGAGATTGTGTTGGCTTGTTTCTTTGGCCTTGGAAACAATTTCTGGCACAAACACTCACCAAATCTGAATAAGTCATGATAATGACAAAATAAGATGGGGATTCTTGCGATATGGAACCTTTAACATGAAATAAGCATCCCCTAGACTTTCCAATTCCACCATTGATGGCCAAGACAACAGAGGGAAAAAAATATAGAGAGCCAACCTATGGCCCAAAATTTCAAACTTCCTTTGGCTCCTTCTCCGCAGGCGCATTTTAACCTAGGAGAATGGACAAAAAGGAGGTTGCATTGGACCAAATTGGTGTTGTTTATGCAAATTCAACGGGGAAAAAATTTATCATATTCTCGACTAATTCAACTTTGCTTATAATATATGGAAAGAAGCTTGAATGAATATTTAGAAAACTTGCCACAATAAAGGGACGCCTAGATAGCTCTATAGCCAATTGGCCTCATCAGCCTTTTAGCAAAATGCTTCTCAATAGAATATGGGAACTCTTCCCTGGTTTTGCAGTCTGGGAAATATGGATCGAAAGGAACAATAGAATCTTTAATAACAAGATTGGAAACAAAGAATAATAATGGGAAACTCTTAAAAAACACATCTTCAAAACCTTGAAACTTTCAATGTCGAAAGACAAGGATCTAACTGCCAATATAAATAAAATGAAAATATTATAGGATTGGGGCATTAACACCATACCAGTGTATACTGGATCTACCATCAAGGAATATATCACCGTGAGCTCTCTAAACCAGTGGACTCACCCTCCTTAGGTACCTACAAGATTAACTTTGATGGGGCTTCCAAAGGCAATCTTGGGCCTGTAGGATTTAGGGGAGAAATCAGAGACAAAGATGGAAAAATACATAGAGTTTATTGGGGCTCTATTGGAATATCCACCAACAATGCAGCTGAGTTGGAAGGACTATTAGTCGGTCTTATCTGGGCTTTCAACCATAACTAGATCCCACTTATCTCAGAAGGGTACTTGCTCCTTATTATCAACATTGCCAACATACTACAAGCAGGCTCCACAGGAAGCAATATATCCAACAACTAGAGGTCGGAAAGAAAGCTTATAATTTTAAGCAACATCCTGATGAGGAACCTAGCGATCATTTTTCAACATGTCAAAAGAACAACCAATAAGTTGGTGGACTCCATCGCCAACAAGGGAGTTACTATGAACTCCACCATTCACTACTTTCGTTGGAACAACAACATTGAACTTGAAGACTGAGACAAATGATAACAAATCGAAACTCAAGACTATCGCCTCCTGAAGACGGGTGTGCAACAGAATGATGACAAGAGGAATATTGGAGGTGGGGCACGTGGTAGGGCAGATAGCATCCCATCCCCCATGTCTTTGCATGTTTAAAACTCCTTTCGACGACCTTGGAAACAGCTTGAAAATACATTTGATGCATGTCAATCGGACCTCACTTCGCAACCTAGATATTGACGACTCGGGCTCTGGCTGTAGCTATGAATGGTCATGGTACCAGCTTGTCCCTCGAGGCTCCCCAACCATGCTATTTTGTACTTGGCTTAGCCACCAGGGAACGCTTCAACAACAGGATAGAACACATATCAGTCAAATGTAGTGAGAGTGGATGGTTATAAACTTCATTATGTTGGGTTTTTCTCTTCATCATTCACGGAGGGAAGCATCGTTCTAGTATGGAAAAGTGGGAGATCACCATCAGGGAGATGGGGACAGAGTTTCAGTGTTGCAATGTATTCTGGTTCCTTCTCATTCAGCCAAACATGGCCTCGCGGGGGAACGATGCACATAATGTCGACTAGGAAGCTCTCTTCCACCAAGAAACCCCAGGGCACATCTGCAACTCCATTGCATCCATGGAGAATGAAATATTTGGAGAATTTTGGATCAGAATCAGCCCAGAGGTTTCCATATCAAACTACTAGTGTCTAAAGTTCATTCTCTCTATAGCAATGAGAGAAAGGGAAAGTTTTGGTGATATGGTGAATATTACTATTAGCACCTTAAAGGAAGATGTTGAAAAAATCCTGGTGCACATGAGATAACTCATGCAACTCATAGAACCACCCTTTCAGCGAGCCACCAAGGGCATCAATGAAGTTGGAACCAACAATGCAAACGAGGATGAAGTTGAATCTACCAAGAAGGCCTAGAATCTTCTTTGTGTTCTTGCTTTGTTCGATCTTGTTCGATTCATGATTATGCTTTGTTTATGTTTTATTTACGTACCTTTCTTTCCTATAAACTATATAAGTGTGTAAGGTTTGCATTGTTTAAAGGTTGGGAAGCTTTCACAATGCTTAGACACTCAGTTTGGTCTATTTTTCATATCTTCCTTTTTTGGTTCCAAGACCACTGTTAGAATCCATGTTTAAGGAGTCATAAATGAATATGTAATCCATTTTGTTTATTCAAGTAATAGAAAAGAGAACTTCTTATTGACAAACAAATAAATAAATATTGAGTAGCCAGTCTCATATGAGAATTATATGCGGCACACCAATGTACAAGCTATCAAATAGTAATAGTGCTGTGGTCATTTGGCTCCAAAAACAACAACTTTGTATTAGTGAGATGCCTATATGTGTGTGGTCATCTTCCTATGAATGTCAACTCGAATATATTGAGTGATTTATTTTATAACTTGGTAAGTGTATGGTTTTCTTATTTTGTTTAAAAGTAGATATCATGAGTGGTTTTTTGGCTTTTCTAGCATCCAAAAAATGTGACAGTGGTTTTCCAATGTGCTTCAAAGATAGCATCATTGTTGTACTTGCAATGTCCTTTTTGCAGGTATGCAGGTTGTATTATAAGGGATGGTAGAGTTCTTTAGGAACTTAATTTCATAGTTATAGTCATACCTATACTAATATAATTGTGACATGCAAGAGTTTATGGAGTAAAGGAACACAACGGGGTTGAATACTGCACCCCCTTGTCGTTGGTTCCAATCTCCTTCGCTAGAGATGAAAGGAGATCATGCTCATGCATTGAATGCAAATGAAGCATTTGCATCATTTGGTGCTTTTCAAGGTTTAGATGCTATATTCAAGTTTTTTAATGTTAGTTTCATTCCATTACTTTAGATTGGTTTTTAAATTGTTTAAAGGGTTTTTGATTGGATGGTTGTGATGTAAATGGTAGTATGTTGAAAATGAAAACTAAACTTGTGTAATGTTGAGGGTGAGAAACTAGACAAGATTGGTTGGAGTTTATCAACCTTTCATGCTTATGTATGCTACCATATAAAGATGAGGTTACCATGCTTGAATGGCATATAATTATAACATACGTTTTTTTGAGTTGGTGATGAATAGTTGAAAGGTATTGTTGGTGGCACATGTTAGATGTTCTAGTGACATGAGTGCAAGTTGTTTTTCTTATAATTAGGTGCAATTTTTTTATTGTTTTACTTCTACTTTTATGAATTTTTATATAGATATTCAAAAGATGATAAATGCATACAGTGACATACCTGGATTTGTTTAATCAATTTTTATTGTGGGCCACTATTAGTACACCATGGAATATAAAAAGTTAAATTAAAATGTGATTTGTTTTTTTAAATGAACTTATTTTTTTAGTGTGAACTTTGATTTTATATAAGTGTGCTAGCTCAATGGAAGAGCACCTACCTTACATGTATGATGGTGGTGGTTTGATTCCTCTGTGCCCTATCTACATAAATCAATTACTAATTAAATGACCAATTAACATAATCAATGACTAAATAAATGACCAGTTAATATCAAGCAATGACTAAATAAATGACCAATCAACTGTATTGAATGATTAACTCAATGAATAGTTAACCACAATCAATGACTAAATACATGACGAGTTAATAATAATCAACGACTAAATAAATGACCATTTAACAACATTCAATGAATAAATATATGACCAAACTGATCAATCAGAATAACCAATAAATGACTAAATTAGTTGTGTTATAAGTGAGTGGCAATAAGTCACTAATAGTCATATCACTAGATTTAGTCATTTATATGTTATTTTTAGTAGTTTCGTTTGTCAATTATCTCACTTTTTCTAGTAGTGTTTGTGCTCCATAAACTCATTCACATTAACTATTGCAACTATTGATTGAACTTCACATTATTTTGTCTCACTTTATGGTTTATCCTCTTAAAATACTTTCTCCCATTAAACTTCTTCCTTTGAATTGGAGCATAACTAGTCTTGAAGCTTATTTTTGTTGTACAAGTTATCACACATGGACTTGAGTTTATTGTGTTCTTCCTCTCACACCTCTGTTGGGCCTTGGAATTGTCCATTTTTTCATTACTTATCGACATATCTTTCATCCATTTTCTTACCATTATTGCCCATTTATCATTCCATTTTCCATCCATTTGTTGTAACTATGCATAAAACAACATGCTACTTTCATTGATTTTTTAAGTGGTTAATAATGATTTTTTTCTTTATCTTTGATGAACTAAAGACTATTATGCATAATTTTAATAATGATGGTTTTTGGATTGATTTGTCACGTACATGATGCTCATAGTCAGCTGTTAGAGCCTTAACTGAAAATGCATGCCACATAAGAACACCTTGATTCGTGTCTTTATTTGTGGGAATATGGAAATGAATCTCAAAAATCCAAGACATGGGTTTTGTGCGTAACATCCTCATTTACTTGAAATGTGAGGAAATCGCCAAACAAAGCTATGGTTTGCGATATGCAGGTGGTTATTCGAGAGGGTATTTTCTAGATTTGCTGTTGCGGCCGGTTCCAAAGTTGTCAGCAATTACGACCATGTTTCAGCTGTTACAGATCACAAGTTGAGGGATCAGTTCCTCATTTCCATGAGATAATTTTATGTATAAATATGTAATCAATCTCATTGAGAAGGAAGATTCAGATGGAAGAAGGGAAATTAATGTTATGATATAGGATTTGATCCAGATCCATTGTAATACTTGCATTCTGATAATACATGCTGGCAGTTTCTTAATTCTAGAGTTTTCACACTTTCATTGTGGAGATCCAGCTCTGCTCAGTGGAGGAAGGGCCCTCTTCCCTGAGCAGATGTTGCTAGTGTTGATTATAAGCATGTTATTTGTAGATTTGTTTATTTGTTAATTCATGCTTTCATTCATTAGATTGATTGTAGTTGTTTTTATTATTTAGTTCATGCTTTCATTAGATTTATCATAGTTGTTTTCCTGATTAATTCATCTTGATAGATAATTGGCGAACATAGAATTTCTTTCAGATTTATGTATTTAGATCTTTCTTCATAAAAAGTTGATTATATTTCAATTTAGATTTATAGTGTGGTTTTATGAATAGGTTTGAGGATTGATTTCTTTTCAAGAAGGTGTGATCTAGTTTACAAATAGTTTCGATTGCATACCAATAGATCAACAGTGTCAGGTAGAAATTGTGCTTGCATAGATCTTGCATGATCATTTTGAAATAAAATACTTTCTCGAGTCGATAATTTATGTTTAGCACTCTGCATGTTAAGTTTTAATTAACTGGCATATAGTGGGCCCAACATTTTGGCATCGTTGCCAGGGAAGTTATTAATTGTGCAAAAGTACATCTGACATTGTTTTGTAGATGCATTGTTAAAGTAGGGCATGTAGGTTGCATGATATCATTTCAGTTTATTGAATTTATTTTGAGTGTGAATTTTCTTTCTTTACATTTAGTTTTATTTTATTTTCAATCTTTGGAGCATAAATCTTATCAATCCCCTTAGTGGTGTTTTAAGCACCACCCATTCTACTAACAAGTTGACAGGAACATTTGAAGGAGGAGCCTCAAGATAGAACTTAAAGAATATAATGAAGAGATGGCAAGTAAAAAAGATGCAGAAGCTGTTACCTTCAAATTTTCTATCAAATATTCGAGAGGAGTGGCACCAACGAAAAGAATTCCCCCACATGTTCTACCAAATTTTCACAGTTTGGAAAACGAAGACCTTGATATATTTTTATTTCAATTTGAAGTACTTTGTAGAGGATATGGTTATTGTGCTAATGATCAAAAGTTGAATGTGTTTCCCCTTACTCTAAAAGGAGCAGCCCTCCAATGGTTCATAAGCCTCGGTGGAAATTGTAAACAAACTTGGGAAGACATAAAACATGTGTTCTTGAAAAGGTACCAAGATTATTACAGGGTCAATGAAGACATCTTCGAAATGACACAAGGAGAAGAAGAGAGTTTGGAGGAATATATAGAACGCTTTCAATATAATCTCCAAAGATCCAAACAAAGGAAACTGGGGAAGGAGACCTTAAAAACACTTCTACTCAAGGGAATCCAAGCTGAATATTTAGAAAGATTAAATCCGATGGGAACATGTAATGTATTTTAGTTAGCATATGATGATATTTGTGAGTTATGTAGAAGGTATTCAACAGGAAACTTCAAGACTGGTAAGAATTTTAAGGAACTTTTATCTCTATTTTTGAAATCTGCTACAAAAACAAGAGTTTTACGAGCTAAAATCAGCAATTTATTTGAAATTTCTAAATTTGATTCACAATCAGGTGTTTTGCAGGATAAGGAAAAGCAGGAGGAAATAAGAGAAGCAAGGGATTTCCCTTTGGATAGTCTTGAAAGTTGTGGTATATGTGACTTAAATCATTCCACAAATCATTGTCCCTCCTTACCAAAGATGAAAGAAACATATCATAGAGATCTGGGAGTTGCATCCAACTCGTTGCAACAGTCATTTCAACCATGGCCTACATCTATGGTTCAAAATTCTATCCCTCCATTTCCTTACTCTCATACTCCATCATTGAATACTCTTCCACCATGGCAGTTGTTGCAGCCTCAATTTAACTCTTACCTACCTTATCTACAAGGTTGGAATGGCCTATCTTATGATCACATGGCCACTCTCCCTCATGATGCAACACAACTTGGTCCTTCAATATTAACCTCACAACTCAATCATCTACATTAGCCACATCTATCTTCTCATCAAACTCCTTGGTACCCAACACAATTTTCAGTCCAATCCACCCTCCACCATGACCATAATAAAGCAATACAGTATGCTTACAGTGCTGAACTGCAAAATATTCCTACATTTCCCTCTTGTTCTACCTCACCTACACCGCTACAAAAAGGCTGTGCGTTGTTGCAACAAATCCATACAAGGCCTGAACATGTTTTAAATCCAAGTTTTGCAGATGGAGTTTCTTTTAGTCCTCATAAGCAAGCAGACAAGATCAACAAGACACACATAATATTTGATGGAGAATAGCCATTGGAACCAAAAGAAACATTCACATCATTAGATCTGAAACTCTTATGCATTGAGGAAGATCAGTTTAATAAGGACCTTCATGGTGTAATATCCATGAGCAATCAAGGAAACAAAGACTATATTGAAGCTTAGTTTCAATCTGTCATCGATCTGCAGCATCATTCCATACTTCACCAATTCTTAGCACCATCATTGCAAGGAAAGTTGATCTCTCATATCATAGCATTCATAAAGTTATATTTTTTTGTTGGGAGTATGAGCATACTTGAGTCACTTCTTCGAAAATGGCTCCATTGGAAATATGCATACACTTGAACAAATTTTTTTTTCCAAGTAGAATAGGGTAGGGTAGAATAACATAATAAAACCATACTTTTGTTTTTTTAAGTTTTTTATTTTTGAATAAGTATGCTCTCTTCCTGCGCCTTGTTGTGATCTGGAAGATTAGAAAGTAGAAAGATAAGGAATGGGTATGAGATATTTTTATGAATGCTTTGGAATTGTTGACTATTTGAACAAAATGCTGAAGTCATTTTTTTGTTATCAATTTCTCAATTTCAATTTGTCTCTATTTGTTACAAATAAAAATAAAAATATCATGAAAACAAAATTACAATAATTAGGGAAGGTGAATGAAGGATCCACAGGAAAATGAGCCAATGATTATGGAACCCTTCAAGCTTAAAATTTGACATGAATTTGTTAGCTACAACACCCAGCTGTGACAATGAGATGTAACACCCAGCTGTGAGAGTGAGTTGTAACACATGCAACTGTGACAGTGAGCTGCAACACCCAGCTGTGACAGTGAGCTGCAACACCCAGTTGTGACTGTGCTACAGGTAAAAATTTATGAGTGTGAGATATGTGTGTGTTGCACATCATGGAATGTATTTGGTTTTCAATTATATATAACACATCCATAAAAATACACATGCTTTATTTCAATATTATGTCATTTTTTAAGAGTTGCAGCTGCGACTGCAACAGACTGTGTAAGTCAATATAGGTGCTCAATGCTTGAAATTTTTGGTATGGATGTGTGTTATATTTAAATTTACATCATTAAAAACATTCACACCTATTCCAGTCACTTTTGGGGGGTCAAATTTCATTTATTCAAAATTTTGGTGACATTTTGACTTGAAAATTTTACTGAAACACAATCGGGACAGTCCGGTTTATAGAGACCAAATGGACTTATTTTTAAAACCTGTTTACATCCCAAGTATCCCTTTGAATATAGTTTCCAAAACAATTTGAATTTTTACAATTGGGTGTCAAACGAAAATTTTATGGCCAAAATACTAATAGGGTGTCAAGCAGATAGCTTAGGAACAGAGCTAGGACAGTCAATTTTTGGATGCCTTATTGAACATATATTACAAACATATTTATTTGATATATTCCCCTATGAATCTATTTTACAACGCAATTTGAATCCCTCTATTCCGATATCGTATGCAAATTTTATGACCAAAATAGTGATTGCCTATCACAAATCTGCATTCCTAAAACTCTATTTTCTAGACTGTTCATTGGATTTTTTGACCCATTAATTATTGTTTTATTCAAAACCTATTTCTAAAGGATATACCTACATGAATCTACTTTCATCTCCAATTAGAATCACATCAATTCGTTATCAAACGAAAAAGTTAATCCTAAAATCGTGACTGTTGGTCTAGTCCAGAATTCGAAAAAACACCTTGTCATGCAGGCTGTTACTGAGTGATTTGGAACATCATTACATAGAATTTTAAAAACATGTTTCTAATGGAAATATACCTATGAATTTAATTTCATTTGGCTTTGGAATCACTCAAACTGGACAAGAAACGAAGAAGCTATGATCAGAATACCGTTGGTGAGTCTAGATGGACATTGCTCTCGTGCAGGTATAAAATGGATTTTGCTTTGTTCATTTTTATTTCGATTTGTTTTATAAGTAATTGCTTGTTGTTTTTTTCATAAGTGTTGGGTGAAGAGAGACCAATCATCTCTCTTCTTCCATCATCTCATGTTTTATTGCAGGCAAGTGCTAGGTTTTTGCAGGTCCTTGGAAGAAAAAGGTCAAAGCATGCACGAGTGACTCTTGAAGAATTTTTATCAATGGATTGAGCACATAAAAAAAAGGAGAGATTGATGTGCAAACCATACAAAGTCCAATTTTTCCGAATTCAAGTCTCATTGCTACATGCCAAAAGTCCTTTTCAGACACCTGTCATCCCAATTGTTGCAGAAAGAAACCCCTTAAGAAGCCAATTGCACTATGGTAGATTCATTCACCCTCCTCATTTCAAAACCCTAAAAATCCATTCATGTCAAAGTCCCATTTTCCACTGCTTATGTAGTCACCTTAACCGTTTTATTTTCCATCACTACTACATCATGACTTCACATATACTTTCCACTTCTGAGTTTTATGTTGGTTCTATTTTTCACTATGATTCTTCACAATCATTTATTTTGTACTTGTATTGGATGATGTGGAATTCATTAAGGTCTACCTTCCAATGGTCTTGTCCCATCGAATCTGACACATCATCTGGGATTGAGATTAGAGTTTTATAGTGCCCTGATATCTGCATGAATCAATGGCATATTTCCTTGTTGTTCATCATGGGGATTCATCGATGCCTCTTTATTAACAAATCTTGCAAGTGACTTAACTCGAGCACATCCATTCGTACCTATCAAGATGCACTAAGGTACTTTAGAGCTCACTGTCATCAAAGATGAGTTACTTCACATTGGTTAACAACATATATTAATGGTCGGTAATCCAATGATTTCTTTCCATGCTCGAATTCAACACATTCATTCGCATGGTAATAATTGTACCTCGATTTTGTAGCAGCTGAAGATTATGTGATCTAATGGTTTTAACAATGACTTGCAGCATCATTTGTTCAGTAGTTTTGCAATTCCTTTCCATTTTCATTTCAGCAGTTGATTTTCAGAATAAGAGAATGGGCTTTCTGCTTCTATGGTAGAATTTCTCCTCATCAATTGTCTCAGCAGTTAGTTTTACATGCAACCGGCACAACATCATGGATCAAATCTAGTCTCATCCAGTTTCAGCTCTCATATACATATGTCTTAGCATCAGATCGGCCTACATAGCTCCATCATACACCAGTCCATTCATGTCAACTAAGGCTTCCATGGAGGTAAAACTTGAGGTAAAATAGCATGAGTTTTTTATTTATTAAAGATTTAGGAAAATGTCATGAAGAACCACTAATCATTGGCCATTTCCATTGTCTATATAGCATTTTATGTCCATCCATTTCCTTCATTTCCCACTCAATTCTAACACTTCATCATTCATGCACATCCACTTCAAAGTCCTACCCAACATCTCACCAACCCAACTAACCAAGCATGAAAATAATCAAAGGATACCTTATTGTTGTCACACAAGAACCAACAATAGGAATTTTTGCTGCTACCACACAAGAACCAGCAGTAAGAAAAGAATCATTGCTATTGCCACATAAAAACCAACAATGAGAAGAAATAAATCAGTTGCTTGAAGGTTGTTCTTTCCAGCTTTGGGATTTTTTTTTATGCATGTGGGAACTACAAATCCTCTATGGCTGCAAATTGAGGAAATGATGCATGAGGGCATGCTTTGCATTCAGTTTAATAGGTAGTCTTGCAATAATTTGCAGCAAGTTCATGACCAAATTCAAGGTTTGCAGATTGTTTTCCCATTAAAAATGTTCTCTTGAAGTACAAGCAAAAATGATTGGGGAGTTTTCTGAATTCATTAATTATCTCAAGAAGCCTAAAAAACCATTAAAAAAATGATCTACTGCTATCACACAAGAACCAGCTGTAGGAACAGAAGGCATTGTTGTTGCTTCATGAGAACTTACAGTGGTAGAATTCTATGCTACCATATAATAGAGAATACATTCATAGGTATGAGTTTCATTGTTCATTGATGCCTACATTGGCTTACAATTGTTATCATGGTCTTTGCATATTTAATGTTGTGATTCATAATGGAAGAGAGATGTTGTTGTCACTATGAAAATATTCCCATAATAATGAAAGACAGACTATTCTTTGGGAAAACATGCTTATATTTACATGGCAGCAAACCAAGTTTTTTTGGGGACATGAGATTTCATGATTACAGGGTTTCTAACCACATAACAAAAGCATCAATTGTTAGTGTTAAGCCATGCTCGGCCCACGGTTTCATGACCAGCCATCTATTTCTAGCTCATTTCATTGCTGCATCTCAGAAGGTGAAGATATATCCAAGGCAAAAATGAAGGTAATAGCAGAATATATATTTCAATGATTATGTTTTAAGTAATATGAGTTATTGGAGCAGCAATACATAGTCATTTCCAGATCCATGCTCTGTTTTAAAAATTAGATTATTAGAAGCTACATGAATGTATGAAGTGAGATACATACATTCATAGGTTTTGTTAATTGATACAGAGATTTGTTGAATATGGTGGCTACCAACTATTTTGAAATGGCTTGGTGCTTTGAGATTCTCATTCTTAGTTGGATATGGGCTTTATGCTTGCTGCAATTGCCTTTTTGGTGCTATATGTTGTCATTAATATTTTTATGAGCATGGAAACGATTGAGAGGATCTTTTGAACTACTTTGAAGCAGTCCTACCATACACATCAATTGAAAAATAGCCATTTGTATCAGTAAATAAATTTTATAACAGTGTGGAGGATTGTTGTGCACCTTGAAGAGTCTCATCAAAGCATGAGTACATGATGTATATCCTCAGTTTGGGGGAGATGGCTATTTACATCTAAGATGACAACTCTTCTTTTGCATGAGTACATGTGACATATTTAGTTTGGGGGAGTGGTTTTTGACATTCTTTGTGCATACTAATTTTTACTCATTTACAGCTTGCAAAAGGGAAGAAATTGAAGTGGGCATATCTCCCAAAAGGTGATCTTGGTCTTCGTGATATTTGGTGAGTAGATGTGCCAAGGTAATATGAACAATACCTCAAATTTGCAGCCCAAACTAGTTTGTATTTTGTGAAATATTTGTTCAAGAAGTTTAGTTGCAACACATTTTTTCATGTTCATCTACAAAAAGTGCAGAATTTGATTTGAGCATATATTTAAATTGGTAAGATGTATTTTCACGAAACTTGGATAGGGAATGAATAACATCAGGATGAACAAACATGGCAAGTTTCAGCTCAATCTAGTGCACGGTTTTTGAGAAAATGACCATCATCACCTACAGCCAATTCACATTTTTCTCAAAATCCATGATGTGGGTTTGTCTAATTTTTGGTGTGGAGATGAACTAGAATGGTCATTACTTGATTGAAAAATTTAACCCCAACCCAGTTTGTATTTTGTGAAATATTGGTTCAGGAAGTTTAGCTGCAACACATTTTTATTCATGTTCATCTACAAAAGTGCAGAAATTGAAATGGGCGTATCTTTCAATTGGTAAGTTGGATTCTCATGAATTTTTGATAGGAAGTGCATAATACCAAGATGAACAAGCTTGAAAATTTTCATCTCAATCCAATGTACTTTTTTTGAGAAAATGTCCATAATCACCTACAGCCAATTTACATTTTTCTTGAAATCCGTGATGTGTGTTTCTTTGATTTTTGGTGTGTAGGTGCATTGGACTAGTATAAACCTACCTGAAAAGTTTCAGCTGAACCTAGTTCGTCGTTTGGGAGAAAATGACTTCGAAAGTTTTCCGTTCAAAAGGCTGCAACACCGTAAAATATTGTCATTTTTTCGTTTCGTACAGCTGTAACTCAATTTTTCGTTCCGTTCAGTTGTTCAGCTGCGACCCCGTTTTTCGTTTTGTTCAGCTATTCAGCTGCAACTCTGTTTTTCGTTCTATTCAGCTGTGACTCCGTTTCCCATTCCATTCAGTTGTTCAGCTACGACTCTGTTTTCTGTTTCGTTCAGCTGTTCAGCTGCAACTTCGTTTTTTGTTCTGTTTCGTTGTTCAGCTGCGACTCTGCCAAATTTGTCGCTAAATTTAGCACTATTTGGGCTGTGACTCCGCCAAAATCGTCGCTACTAAAACCTTCGCTAAATTCTCTGCTATATATATATATAAAGTAGTGACTCCGCCAAATTTCTACTGAATCCTCTACTAAAGAGCTGCGACTCCACCAAGTTTTCTGCTAAGTCCTCCGCTAAGTGACTCTGTCAATTTCTGTTAAACTCTCCATTTCTTCTGGCTGCAACTATGCGAATGGTAAAATGAAGGAACAAGTGAATGAGTTCTTCTAGTTGGATGCTACACAGGTATTGGGTTGCATAAGGACATGCAACAAGTTCCGTTTGGGGAAGATGTTGGGCCCTAGAATTGTCTATTTTTCCATCACTTATTGACATATCTTTCATCCATTTTCTTACCATTATTGCCCATTTATCATTCCATTTTCCATCCATTTGTTGTAATTGTGCGTAAAACAACATGCTACTTCCATTGATGTTTTAAGTGGTTAATAATGATTATTTTCCTTTATATTTGATGAATTAAAGACTATTATGCATAATTTTACTAATGATGGTTTGCGGAGTGATTTTTCATGTACAGGACGCTCATAGCTAGCTGTTACAACCTTAACCGAAAATGCATGCCACATAAGAATACCTTGATTCGCATCTTGATTTGCAGGTATATGGAAACGAATCTCAAAAATCCGAGACATGGGTTTTGTGCATAACATCCTCATTTACCTGAATTACGAGGAAATCACTAAACAAAGTCACGGTTTGCGATATGTAGGTGGTTCTTCAAGAGGGTATTTTCCAAATTTGTTGTTGCGGATGGTTCCAAAGTAGCCAGTAGTTACGGTCGTGTTTTAGCTGTTACAGATCACAAGTTGGAGGTTGAGTTCCTCATTTCCATGAGATAATTTTATGTATAAATATGTAATCAATCTCATTGAGAAGGGAGATTCAGATGGAGGAAGGGAAATCAATGTTATGATGTAGGATTTAATCCAGATCCATTGTAATACTTTCATTCTTATAATACATGCTGGCAGTTTCTTAATTCTGAAGTTGTAGGATTTCATTGTGGAGATCCAGCTCTGCTCAGTGGAGGAAGGGCCCTCTTCCCTGAGCAGATGCTGGTAGTGTTGATTGTAAGTGTGTTATTTGTAGATTTGTTTATTTGTTAATTCATTCTTTCATTCATTAGATTGATCATAGTTGTTTTTATTATTTAGTTCATGCTTTCATTAGATTTATCATAGTTGTTTTCGTGATTAATTCATCTTGATAAATCATTGGCAAACATAGCATTTCTTTCAAATTTATGTATTTAGATCTTTCTTCATAAAAAGTTGATTTTATTTCATTTTAGATTTATAGTGTGATTTTATGAATAGGTTTGAGGATTGATTTCTTTTCAAGAAGGTGTGATCTAGTTTACAAATAGTTTCGATTGCATACCAATAGATCAACAATGTCAGGTAGAAATTGTGCTTGCAGAGATATTGCACGATAGCTTTGAAATAAAAGACTTCCTCGGGTTGATAATTTATGTTTAGCACTCTGCATGTTAAGTTTTAATTAACTAACATATAGTGGGCCCAACAACCTCTATGAGAGGAAGACATAAACAATATAATCAATAAGTTAATATCAATATAATCAATAACAAGGCCTATGCATTAAACTTTGTTTTNAATTGTAAATTGTAAATTTACGAAATTGTAAACTATGAAATTGTAAATTCATGAATAATGGAATAATTGCAAATAATCATCCTTGAACATTGTACTTCAGGGTGAATCCACGGACCTGGGTAACACTTTTTGGCAAGTGAATTTCGGCAAAAACAGAAAAACGCACCTCGGTCGAGGGCTTGTTAAGCCCTCGACCGAGGTCTTAATATCTCGACCGAGGTTTTATCAAGCCCTCGACCGAGGTATCTAAATACCTCGGTCGAGGTATTTAAATACCTCGACCGAGGCATTGTGGGCTTTAAAAACCCTCGGTCGAGGTATTTAAATACCTCGACTGAGGTATTTAGATACCTCGGTCGAGGTTCATACCTCGGTCGAGGGCTTAAAAAAACAGAATTAGCCCACATTCAAACAAATGGAAAATTTCCCGNGGTCGAGGTTCATACCTCGGTCGAGGGCTTAAAAAAACAGACTTAGCCCTCATTCAAACAAATGGAAAATTTTCTGTGCCTTGTAGAGGTGTAAACCCTGCCATTCCTAGCACATAACTGAGCAGAGTTGATACTGATAAATTCACCAACGAATCTTCTATCCATTGAGGTATCATACACACATTTTGGCATTCATATGATATTTATTTTTTAATTACTTCTAAAACTTATACTTAGAAAACCACACTGCAACTTCGAAGCAGCTCAAAGAAAAATCCGCAGAGTTAAAAATACACAGCCAAAAATTTTTTAAAAATGCACACATCACATATAGACGTGTCCTCTTCAAAAGGGTATCTTTGGTTTTTCAATTGNTTTGGCATTCATATGATATTTATTTTTTAATTACTTCTAAAACTTATACTTAGAAAACCACACTGCAACTTCAAAGCAGCTCAAAGAAAAATCCGCAGACTTAAAACTACACAGCCAAAAAATTCTTAAAAATGCACACATCACATATCGACGTGTCCTTTTCAAAAGGGTATCTTTCGTTTTTCAATTTTTCAAAAAATAGAAAAAATTCCTTTACGTGGACAAATATGTGTTTAAAACGATGCTAAAATCGAATGTGGTCACTTTCGAAAAATAATAAATAATTGTATAATGCGAAAAAAATTAACAAAAAGATAAGCACATCACACTGCATTTTATGTAGATCATGCTCATATATATATATTTTTTAAATTATTAATGCAAGATTGAATTACTCTACGTGGACACGAGCCACTTATTAGCTTCTTCAAATTTTTAAGGTCACACGGTTCATTAAATGCAAAAATTCACACATTAAATGACATCGAAATATTTTTAAAAAAATATCACTGTGAAGCCAACATAATATTCTACAATTTTTTTTTTACTGCAAGTCAAAATTCACATGGCATATATGCGTTTTGAGGGCTTCTATCTAGCACATGAGTAAAAAATCAGGTTTTCATCGCCAAATTTGGCCAAAAAGTGTTACCCATCTTCATGGAATCACCCTTCAACATAAGCAAAACTTTAAAAAATTGGCATACATGCAAGACTCTCAATTTGATGGAGGTTGCAATATAAAATTATCATAGACAAAAACATNGTTTTGAGGGCTTCTATCTAGCACATGAGTAAAAAATCAGGTTTTCATCGCCAAATTTGGCCAAAAAGTGTTACCCATCTTCATGGAATCACCCTTTTCTTACTTGTGAACTTGATTTTTTTTTCTTGGTCTAAAGCCTGATAAAAGTTTGCATACCTTATCCCTCATATTTCTATTGTTGAGCATGGTTGTCATTGATGTCAAACCCTTAATGACAAAGGAGTGACAAAGGTTGATGATATGGCAAGAAATACATGGTAGCTTGGGATTTGGATCCCATTCATAGATGGTGTGTAGCACATGGTGGTACAAATGACCTATTTTGTGGTCATTTGTTGAAAAGGCCATGACTTGATGTTCTTGGAGCACACTACTTGCACTTGATGATGACCTTGATGCCCTTGTACCCTTGAATATATCCTTCAAGCCCTTGATGGGGTCATGTAACCCTTGAACATGGTCATAATGCATGAGAAGGTTTAGCACCCACATACCTTTGTACTTTGTGATGGAGTCCACTTGTTCTTGATATCGAAATGTTCATGGCCATGGATCCTTTGTTGATGGAGGACATGCCTTGATATGTTGAAGAAGATTTTGAAGAATTCCTGGGAACTCTTGTAGTTGGTGGTGTGGTATTTGACACCCTTATGTGTGGGGTCTATGATGTATTACACAACTTGATAAACTATTCTTAAGTTTTGAAGTGAAATTTTTTATGAGTGCTAACACACTAATTCACCCCCCCCCCCTCTTAATGTGACATTGTGTCCAACAATTGGTATCAAAGAAGACCTTCACCGCAAGCTTCGTCAGCTTGAAGGAGATCTATGGACACACATTGAATGCACAATCGGAGTTCCCCAGCAATGATGTTACAGTATTTGACGTGACGAATTATTTTAGTCAGAGAAGCAAGATGAAATTCTAATTGAAGAAGTTTGGTGTTTGGGAGATTGTGACCAATCCATCCATTCTGTCCAATAAGAAGACCATTTCAATTGCACAGAGAGAAGCCAAAAAGGATAACACCATTGCCTTGAAATTTCTCATGGATAGAATATCAAGATCAGTCAAAGAGAGTGTAGGGGTACACACTCCAGCCAAAGACATATGGTTTAAGCTGGAAAGGGAGTACCGAAGAGGAAAGAAAGACACAAAGATGGAAATAGATGTCAATCCCACTGAAGATGTGAAAGAAGAAGAAAACAAAGTGCAAGATTCAGACATCAGTGAAGGTAAGGATCATTCAAATTGCAGTAGTAATGATTGTGATAAAGTTGAAAATGATATTGATTATGCTAAGAAATATTTCCTAGAACACCTTTTAATGGTCATTGATCTCAAATACAATTTGAGACTTAAAAGCAAGATTTTGAGTTCCTTTGAAAAGTACCATGAGAATTCAATGTATTTGCTCAAGAAACTCAATCACAAGAAGACAAGTTTACAAGATGAGCTAGAAGAAAAAGTATATGGAATTGAAAGGCTAAACACCAAATTGATCAGTCAACAAGAAGAGCCTCGTCAAGATTCAGAAGAGCTTCAAGAAGTAAGGAAGTCCAATGTTGATCTGAAGACTCAACTAGAAGAAGCCAAGAGGATAGAGAAAGTCTTAAGAAACCAGTTGGATGAGAAAGAGAAGACATGTCAAAAGCTTGAGATGGAAGAAGTTGGTCTCAAAAAGAAGGACAAGAAATCTAATGCCATTGTCAAGTTCAACAACACTTTAGTCATTTTGGATGAAATTTTGGATTGTCAAAGATCTCCATTTGACAAATCTGGTCTTGGTTACAATAAGGAAGAAGGAAAATATGAGGTTGGCACATGGTCTCCTAAGACTCCTGAAACATGTCCTTCAATATCTAAGATTGAAAGAAAAGCTCCTCGTCAAGAATCTGCAAAACACAAAGAAGACTTCAAAATATCGGAAACATGTCAATAACTTGGTCTCCCTTTTTAAAGCGCATTCAAAAGAGAGACAACTCCAATATGGAATCAAGCAGCCATGTATGAAGATCGTTTCAATGGTTATTTCTACTCATGTAATGATTTTGGCTGCAAAGCTATGGATTGTGGATTATATGAAAGAAGAAGTGTTGGAAGTCCCAACAACTATGTTGAACATGTAACCGTGTTATCCATACTACTGCAATTTGCCACACCATGAGATTTTACAATTGCTATGGTGTTGGTCACAAGGCCCAAGACCGTGCATGTTCAAGAAGACAACCTATGATGAGTCCTTCATACACATCAGCAAGGATGGCCTATGAACCATGGAAGAAGAATAATACAGAAAGGATTGAAGCTCAAAGGACAAGTGCTCACACTCAAGGAAATTCTAAGGTATGGATAAAATGGAATGTTTTGTTGAATGTGAGTCAAGTTGATTAGTTCAAAGAAGATGACTTCCATATGGCAAGCCAAGCTTGAGGTATTTCAAAGACCTTAGTACACCTTGAGTTCATGGAAGTGAAGGATGGACTCAAAGGTAAATGATTGGTTGCTCCAAGCAGTGAAACCAGTTTAAGGATCGCAGCTACATTGGCATGTTGATAAGGGGAGCAGTATGTTTAGATAAAGAAAATCAAATATAGTGAAGCAACATGGTGATGTTTGGATTTTCATTGATGCATGGTTACCTTTTATAAATTTATTAGATGAATGTTGATGCATTCCTTATAGCATCCATAAAAGTGTAACAATGACTCTCTCTAGATTTGGATATCATTGGCAAGAATGTCTTCAAGAAACATGTGTTGTTGGTATCTGATTGTATGAGTTATATTGGTAATATAGTTAGTTATAATCCGATTGGTTATCAATATTTTTTTATCATTGTAGGATAAGAAAAATATGATAAGAACTTGACATAAACAGACCTTTGATGATATCATTGATAGGGGGAGCATCCAATAAATTACAGAAGTCTTATGAAGAACACTAACCTCAGATATGAGTAGTATCGTGACTGAAGGAGAAGGTACCCTAAACTAAAAATACAACATTTCTACAAAAATGGAATTTAGTGAAGGCTAAAAGATTGGAAAGTCATCTACAGTAGTGCTTAAGTGATTGATACAAGTATCATTAAAGAGTCTTGAAGAATTTGTGGTTATAGGCATAAAAAGATGAGTGAGAAAGGTTCTTAGACCCCTGATCTACCTCGGGTAACCTCAGTATAGAGATGAATTTAGCAATCCCATACTTAGTCACAAAAGGTTGTTGAAGTGATCCCTGTACATCGTCACAGTACTTATCCTTTTCACAATAACCTTGGAAGAAGTAATCTAAATCCTTCTCAAACTCGGGTATTTGCACGTGTCCAAATACATCCTTAAGATCAATCTTAGACTCTTATAAGGAAGCTGACACATCAAGATTTGGTCAAGGCATATGTAAGTACAATATAGAATAGTCTGATACTTGATATTATGAAGTATCTTGTTACAGTGTAATTGGGTTCACACAAACATATTCTATGAATGGGTATTAGCTCCATAAGATTCCTAATAAGGTTTGGGTCGAGGAAATAAGGGCATGATTTTGATATTCCTTAAGACTATTCTCAACACAAGAGATCAAGTATAGGTTTTGAAGCTACCACTTGTATTGTAAATATCAAGCCATATTCTTAGAAGAAATTACAACTTTATATCATAATCAGTAGGAGACTTAGTCTTTTCATGACTAAACTTTGGACTTCCACTAGTACTTCAAAATATTTTGAAAAAGTGACTTGATTGATATAGCAGCAGTACCTTGACAAATCTTTTGATACAATAGAAGAGTTCTGTAATGAGCAGGCTCATGCCAATGAAGAAGGACTGAGGTAACAAATGTGTTTATTTTATATATGAAGTTCTAAATTCATGCAATTCATAGTTTGTTAAAGATGTAGCCATCCAATTGCAAGAGATACTTATCAATATTTGCAACAGATTTAAAGTAGAATCGTATATGTGATTTGATGAGATTTGCATGAATAGATTAAGGAAACCTTGATAATAGTAACAACGCTAATTTGACCATGACAATCTAACTTGACAGCCATAATAGTGAGCAAGAGCTCAGGAGGAGCATGTAATGATTTATAGCTACAGTAGCATACCTAAAAGGGGGAGCATGATCTCAGGAAGTATTTAGGAATATAATATTTTTTGTGGCATTGTGAAGCTTTTGATGGATAAGTGTTTGACTCTTTGTCATTAATGTCAAAGGGCTCGAGAAATTTGAAGGAGAAATTTGAAGAGGTGTTGTCATCAATGTCAAAGGGGGAGTTTGTTGAGCATGGTTGTCATTGATGTCAAGCCGTTAATGACAAAGGAGTGACAAAGGTTGATGACATGACAAGCAAGACATGGTAGCTTGGGTTTTGGAGCCCATTTACAGATGGTGTGTAGCACATGGCGGTACGAATGGCCTATTTGTGGTCATTTGTTGAAGAGGTCATGACTTGATGTTCTTGGAGCACACTGCTTGCACTTGATGATGACCTTGATGCCCTTGTACCCTTGAAGATGCCCTTCAAGCTCTTGATGGGGTCATGGAACCCTTGAAGATGGTCATAATGCATGAGAAGGTTTGGCACCCACATACATGGTGGTATAATGGCTCATAGACATTATAAGATCATGATGGAGCTTGCATGTACCTTTGTACTTGATAATGGAATCCACTTGTTCTTGATACCAAAATGTGCATGGCCATGGTGCTCTTGCTTGTTGATGGAGGACATGGCTTGATATGTTGAAGAAGACTTTGAAGAAGTCCTTGGAACTCTTGTAGTTGGTGGTGTGGTGTTTGAAACCCTTATGTGTGAGGTCTATGATGTCTTATACAAATTGATGATCTGTGCTTAAGTTTTGAAATGAAAATTGTTATAAGTGCTAGCATGCTGATTCACCCCTTCTAAATGTGGGATTGTGTCCAACATCTATAACCTTTAGTAAGTTATACATATTTTTAACCATTTTGCCACCCAAACTCTACGTACCCAATCCATCTCACAATTTGATTGGAAACAATACTATTCTTTTATGTTGTAATCATGGATTTCAGCACAGCAGAATGTAATTTTTCAATTTGATTGGAAACAATACTAATCTTTTATGTGGTAATCGTGGATTTCAGTACACCAGAATCTAATTTTTGTTTGACACAGTTCTTTGTGCTCTCCATTAATCTTACAGTTCACAACTAATTTCAATGCAAGACTGTACACTGTATTGTGTAGCAACAAGCTGTACGATTAGAAAAACCGTGGCAGAGGAGAAAGTTGAAAAGCAGATAGCTTTACAGTGATAATTTTCAAGCAAGACAACACAACCCAGTATATAAAAGAAACTGAAGAACCTAGAAAGGGTTTGTATACATGATAACCTAATACAGCCGTTATTAGACATTGACGCTATCTAGTAAAAGATATCTCTGTTGATTAATCACTCAGAACGAGTGACTTCTTCTATCATATCGAAGCTATATAATTAACAGTACTTAGCAGAAGACCACAAAAAAACTAACGAGCCTTGTGCTGATGTAGATTTTGGCGGGCTCGAATCCTGCGTCGCGACATGATGTTATCGGATTCGTCAAAGTCAGAGGCATTGAAGATAGATTCCAGCAGACTCATTTGAAGCCCTGAACATTTCAGAGTCTTCAAACAGAGAAACGCAAACACTGCGACAGTGCTTCCATAGAGCACAGTCGCTGCAACAAAACTATATTTCATGGACATCCCGGAGATGAATGTTCTTCTTCTGCCCAAATCACCGTACGAGGGAATCACAAATGGAATCCCAGATCCACTTACCTCTTTGACTGATTTCTTTGAGAGATGAGTGTCAGGGCATGGACATTGTGAGTCTTCTTCTGCTGAGTGACAAAAATTGGGGTGATCAAGAAGAAGGAGAAGCACAAGAAGAAAAACAGAGCAGACGAAATAACTGATTTTCTCTGCCATTTTCCTCAAAGCCAGGCTAACCAGCTATGTATTCTTCTTCTTCTGCAACAAAAACAGAAGCTGAGAATAGGATAGAAGATATCTTGCAATTCCAATACTGAGCACCTTTGGCTTACAAAGTTACTCTTATTTATAACTTAATTGTTCCACCAACTGTGTCTCCACTGGAGTCAAAAAAAGGTGACAGGAAGCTACGGCCGCATTATTTTGAATAGCCGTATTACCTGGAGTCAAAAACAAAATGACAGGAAGCAATGGCCGCATTTTTTGGAATAGTATAGGTTCAATGCTCACGAGTCGCGTCTAGACTACCCCTGCTCTGGCCAATAATATATTTTCTTGTCGATAGTTATAGGACAAGTCTAAAACACGTTTTTGAAAAATTCAAATAAAGGGTCTGTCGTTGTGGAAATATTAACGACTTCGAGATCGGAAAAACGTAGGCACGCCCTTTGACTTTTGGGTACCGCGGACACCTAGTAAGAAATGGTGTCGTATTCAGTGGGAATTTTTCATCGTTGGCAACTTGGCATGATTTTGCATTTAAAAATTTGGGTGTTGTGGGCTATTTAATGCACTGGTAGTATTTAATGTAGTTGTAGTAGGTATGGTATTTGTTGTTTCAGATCTAATTGGTATCAAGTTTGTTGTAGTTGTATTAAATAGTTTATAATAGATTGAATATTGTTAGTAATGATTCAATTTGAAGGGTGAAATTGAAGGGTGGGTGTTAATTTCAATTGGAAAGGTTTTTTAATTCAAGAGTCTTTCAAAGATGAAGGGTAATATACTATTAGTATATCAATTGACAAGTATAAATTAACTACTTTTTGTTTTTTTAAACTGTAAAAAACTAATATTGTTTTTCCAAATTTTTAGAATTTTAAATAATTAAGTACTTCTTAATATCTACATAAAAATAATAACTTTTCAGTAAAATTTAATTTGAATACATTTATGTAACATTAATTTTACACTTGAGTAAAATAACATCTATTTTAATGTATTTTTCCAAGTTAGAACACACTTTATTATACAAAATAACTACTTAAACTATGAAATACTCATATTGGGGCATTTAGATGATCTATGCAATAACCATATTGGTGCATATGCATGATCTTATGCATAGTACATGACATTGCAATTAGAAATAGTATAAAAAAAAACTAGAACCATGAGAGAATTACTTACTCTTAACTATGTACAAAAGGAAGCCAACAAAAATTACATATAAAAACAACCAAAACCTTAATTCAAACCGCAGAAGGGAATCTATTCAATCCCGAGAGATGTAAGAATGATGGGAATTGGGTGCCTAAAAAAAATACACAACTCATATTAAAACATTAAAAAAATCGCACATACCAAGCAGGTTAACAGTGCTAGCATCACCGGGGCCAGGACATCGAATTTTGTTGTTCACCACTTGTCATGACAACATATAGGGATGGGATGGAGGGGAAATGGAATCAAGCCTAATTCAGTTGGAGCCTTGCTACTTGATGCATGTCTAACTCTCAACAATCTGCCTTTTAAATTGAACCAAAACACCAAAGAAGTATGTTAATGGTTAGATTTGAGAAAGTTCTAGGTATGAATAATTAAGAGCTCAAGGCTCTAAAACAAATAATGTATTTACCTCTATGTTGAATTTTGTTTTCCATGCTAATGCAAGCTACTACCTTATTGTCTTACCAAAAGGCATGAGAACGAGGGAAAATGTGTAAAACTATTGTCTTCACCTTCAAAAGAGTGCCTTGCAATCACATTCATAAGGAGTGATAAGAAAATCACAACAATCCAATGTGTCAAATCCGATTTGATAGTATCAATTAAAGACTTATATGGTAAATTTAATACAAGACTTACTTATAGTTGTCTCTTACTCTTTAGGTCTTGAAACATTTGATAATTTCTTACTCTTTGGGTCTTGAAACATTTGATATTTTATGGTTATCTCTATGCCTTCACCTAATTGATATTATAAGGTGAGGATGTGCGTGCATAATAATCCTTATTTATGAATGTGAGATGAGGATTTAAAGAGAAGAGGATGTAAAAACAAGTAATTTTTATATGTATTTTGGTGGCAAGCGCCAAGGACAAATGTGGTGAGAACCCACAAATGTTTGGAAGGATGGAGGGATATTACATCATGATCATGCCACCCATCAAATTGAAGACTTTTCCTAAGACAAAAAATGTTTTTTTAATTTCATTAATAACCATTGTGGTGCTTTGGTCCAATTTTATTTTCCAATTCATTTTTTCTCCATATAATGTGCCCACCTCTCTATATCAATGCATAAATATGACTCTGCACGATTTGTGATCCTAGTTGCATGCCATTGAGTGTTTTTTTATAGTTGATGTGATTATGTGGAATTCATGCAAGAAATGAAGTATTGCAGAGGAGGACTCATTAAACCATCCATTTGAATTTAATTTTGACGAAAACGGATGGACATTGGTAGCTAGGTTCACATAGGTAGTAGAAACAAAGTTTTTTGCTCGTTTTGGGCCTAGTAGCGGTTCTATATTCTTACAGCCATAGTGATTGACACATTGTCACACCTTTCATCATAGCGCCAAGTGACTCGAGAGTTAGATTCACATCCCGGTGACCAATTCCTCGTAGTCTCTAGTCATCACTCATCATCTTGCACGATTGAGTAGTGAGTGTGACTTGAGTGAGTGAGTGCTTATAGTTTATGATATTTCCAATATTTTGAATGACGAGTCGAGCTTTATAGCATAATAATTTCAACATGATGAGAAATTTATATGGATGGGTAATTTCAAATGCTGCCCTTCTTTTGAAATTTTGATATAAATCATGTCCTTAGTTTGAAGGGCGAAATTCATATTTTAAAATTTCTTTGAAGGGCAATTTTAACTTTACACTTCTAGGAAGGGCTAGAACCCTTTGGAAGGGATGAAAAGGGTGCAATTTTGAACGCTGATTGTTAGTTGTTTTTAAGCGTTTGATATATCTATATTATTTGTAATTTATAGTAGATTAAAATTTGTTAAATAAAGATATTTTATTACAATGTTTTTAAACTTTTTTATAATAAAAAATATTAGTCAAACATATTATCATTTTATAATATTTAACAAAGCAGCATTGGTTACTTCACTTATCTTCCATCCATCTGGTGATAATGATATATGCATTGTAAAGATGATGAATTTTGAGAGTGGTTATTTCAAGTAATTGTATCTTGTTCTTAATTTTCCTATGGAGTTGATTTGGTATATGGTTGATTCTTATTGGTATGGTAGAGCTTTTTCTCCATTGATTTAATACTTAAGTTTGATATTGAGATATGTTTTTTTTGTTGGTTTTTCTTTAGATGCATTTGATTTTTCCATGGGAGAGAGGAAGAGGGGCATGCATTTTGAGATCTATGAAGACTTTTTTCAACTTACATGGTTTGAGTCTAAGATTCACCATTATCTAAGTGTATATCTCAATATTTGTAAACAGTTCATCCAATCTTCAAGATATAGCAAAGTCTAATGGTAGTGTAGCTTCAAGGTTCTTCTTACTCAACTCAAAATTTCTCTCACCATCTTCATAGTGATACAAGCCATTATATAACACTAGAGCACCATATTTTCCACATTTGATCTTTAAATCTTAAGATTAAAGATGCCTTTGTTTTCAGATATTCTATCTTCTATGATATTACAGGGCAATTTTATTATCTCTTTAAAAAATTCACTTGTTGTTTCCAAATGTTTATAAGTTATGAAGGCTAGAGATGTTAAACCCTCTTTTTCCATATCATCATATCATTTTTGCATTAGTAAAAAGAAATCCCATACCTAGCTTTTAACTCACATGGTATACAATGACATAGGCCTAATAAGTCTATGTTAACCTTGTGATCATCATAAGCTAATGTTTTTCCTTAATATTAAAAATGCCTATTTCAAACAACATGCTTCATGTAAGTTACTTTTCGCATAAGCGTTTTCTTTATTCTTTATATAGTTAAATTGCTTATATTTTTTTTTCATTATTCTTAATATTGTTAAATTACCTATTTTTTTAAATATATATATATATATATCTTATTTTCCCTACATTGTATTTATACGTCTTTCAATCTCATGGCTCTTTTTCCATTGGTTACATCACCTCGTTTTCCATTGGTAATGCTTACGTGCACATATTTATCAAATTCAATATTCAATAGAACGTGTAGTTTGGTCGATCGGTACGTAGCACTGAATAAGACGACCTTAAATCATAGTTGGAGTATGAGACGAATAAAACAAGAAATATATTACAAACATCAACCACTGATGAATGATGTTTTCAATTTTTTTCATGAAACGGGTGGCTCCTAAGCGGTTTCAAAAGCTACTGTTTATTTATCATAGTGAGTGTATCTTCTCATAATCATAATCACTATATGGTCCTTCGAAACAATTGAGAATTCCCTTTTTTTCATATTATAAATAGACACAAAAATGTAATTTAAATTTTAAAATATATTAATTATCTAAAAAATAAATTATAAAAAAAATAGGACAATGATTTTGTTGTGTTTTTAGAATTAAAATATATCATAAATGAATGAAACACAAAATATTGTATTATATAAAATGACATATAAAATATATGCTTAAAGTGAAGTTACACTTTAATACATTAGTGTGGTTGTGTGTACATGTATGTATGTATATATGTATTCTTTAAGTAAAAGAAAAACATTATATAAAAGGTTAAAAACATCTTTTTAATTTTAAAATAGGAAATCAACAATTACCCACTTATATACATTTTATCACTAATATAGGAAAGATGTTAGAGCATTGAACAATTACTATTTTCTCTAATAATACAAGTATGTGAGTAGAATATATTAATTTCAAGTGAATCTCCTCAAATTATTGTCTTGATGTTGTTAGGAGATGAAGCCAATATCCAAGTCTTCAATATTCTACTTGTAGAGCTCTCGACTAGGTCCACGTATTGCTTCTATGTGCCAGGTGTATGTAGGGGTAAAAGAGGAAGCAACCATCCCCCCTCCCCATCAAGGGATGTGGGGGTGGAGTCCCTGAGGTGAACATTTCTAGACCCTTGAAATATATTTTTCTTCCTTCAGAACCCTCATATGTATTATATAAGAAGGGATGGACCCCCCTACATTGTAACAAAAGAGACATGGAAGAAAGAATTGCAAGTTTTTGTCGAATAATAATAAAATCGAAGTTTCCATTGCCCAGTAGTTTTACCTGCATATAGAGGGTTTCCACATCAATCTCGTGTTCTATTGTTCTATTGTTTTCTTATTTTTATTTTTATTTTTTCTAACATCTAGTATTAGAGCCTGAAAAACTCGCAGGAAAAGGGTTTTCTACAAATGGGAGCTACAACAATGACATGAGGTTTAACCTAGTTCAAGATTGAGAATTTTGGTAGAAATATTTTCTCCCTATGGAAGATGAAGGTGGAGGATTTGTTGGTTCAAAATGACCAATCCCTAGCATTGAAAGTGATTGCGAAAAAACCAAGTGGTATGATAGATGAGGAATAGATCAAGCTGGACATAAAGTGGTTTCCACAATTTTTATTTTCCTAGTAGTCTATGTATCATTCAATGTTACTGAAGAAAAAGAGGCAAATCCATTTGGGAGAAACTTGGTAAGTTGGATGAGACTAAATTAGCAACAAATAAGGTTTTCATGAAAAACAATTTTATGATTCGAGAATGGAGGGTTCAACTGTGCCAGATAATTTGAATGAGTATAATATTGTAATCATCAAACTTCTTTTGGTTGGTGTAAATATAGAGGATGAGGGCATATCGATCATTTTAATCCATTCCCTCTCAAAATTGAGGGCATTTTTAAGGATTCTAATATTATATTTAAGTATAGTATTCTAGACAATTGTTTTAAATTGAAAAAAAAAATGTTTACAGATAGGTAGACAAATATTAAATATGAAGCATAAAATTAACACTGAAATATGCAAATTTTGGTGAATATTATGATAAAAAAACATATTCTATGTAAATATATTTGATATTAGACACTAAAAATGACCAAATAATGAATTTATTTTTTGAAAAAACCCAAAAAATAGCCAATTGGCAAAATTCTGCCCCTAAAAATTACCCTTTCTCAAATACTTGGGATCATATGGTGGTGACCATCACCAACTTATCATCATGAATTCATTGAAATATGTGGTAGATGCTTTGCTGGCAGACGTGTTGAGATGCAAATTTCCTAGATGGATCCCTCTCTATCTATGAGATAGTGATCTAGAGAAAGGGGTCAACAAGGGAGATCATTATCTAGATTGGACAAGACTAGAGAATACAAGAAAGGGAACTGCCAGAATTATGGGAAACTAAGGCACTCAGTGAAGGACTATTGGTATATGAAGAAGGAAAATAAGGATGAAAATATAGATTAACCATCATTTGAAGCTAATACAATAAATTCAGAAGAGACCAAAACATGAAAGGATTTCTATCTCAGGAATATCACATCTCTATTATATGCTTAAGTTTTGGACACATGTGCATCTTTCTGCATGTCTCCACATAGAGCCTAGTTTGTCAAATATCATCCCTATAGTGGTGGAATGGTATACTTGTGTGGTGATTATGCTTTAGAAATTATGGGAAGGGGGTAACATTAAGATCAAACTGGATGATGGAAGAAAAATGAAGTTGTGTGATGTACAATATGTACTAGATCTACAAAATATTTTTCTCTCAATTAAGTTGATGGATAAGCTAGAGTATTCTACTACCTTTGGTGACAAATGATGCAAAATTACCAAAGGAGCCCTCATGGTGGAAAATGGAGAATCTTGTGAGACCCTGTATCATTTGTGCAGTGATGCAGTAACAAGTCATGCAATAGTAGCAGACTTTATAAATGTTATGGATGCAATGATGTTGTGGCATCAACAAATTGGACATATCAAAGAAAAATGTTTGAAAACTCTGCATGACAAAGGTATGCATTTTGGTATTAAATCTTATGATTTAGGCTTGTGTGAGCACCGTATTTTGGTAAATAGAAGAGAGTTCAATTTACTGCAAACTATGGTAAAATTTTTGGACTTTTGCAGCTTAGTCATGCTGATATATTTTGACCATTCTCCACTCCATCTATAAATGGTGTTATATATTTTATGAGTTTTATAAACAATTATTCTAGAAGAGTGTGGTTGAATGTTCTAAAAAATAAGTTACATATGTTCGAGAAATTTAAAGAGTTTAAGGCATGAGTAAAAAACAAGTTTGGACAAGTCTATTTTATGTCTCATATATTATAATGGAGGAGAATATTGCTTTTGAAAAATTGATAAAAAAAATTACGCATGAAGGAATTAAGCACCAAAAGGTTGTTTCATATACACCACAACAAAAAATATGGTGTGGTTTAGTGGATGAATCACAAAATCATGGAACATACAAGAAGCATGCTCAGTGCATCTAGTTTGGATAATGGATTTTGGTCAAAGGTTGTTAATACAACTATGTATATGATTAATAAATCACCTATAATTGTGTTGGATGGAAAGATTCTAGAGGAGGTTTGGTATGGTAAGCTAGTTGATTATTCTCATTTGCGTATTTTTGGTTTTGATACATTTTCCCATGTACATAAAGAAAATAGGTCCAATCTTGACCCAAAGTCAAGAAAATGTGTTTTTATCAGTTATGATAATATAGTAAAGGGGCATTGAATGTGGAATCCTACTGACCACAAGGTGATCATTAGTTGGGATGTTTTTTTTTATGAAAAATCTATGAAAAGGAAATAGGTATAACAATCACATTAGATTGTACAAATTGAAGTACAAATGAGTGAAGATGAAAACGGAGCTTTTGATGAGCATGAAGAATAGGGAGTTCAAAAACCACAATTCAAAAGATCTGCACATCCCAAGAGATGTTCAAAAAATGTATTCTCTTGATTTCCAGTCTTTTTTTTCTTTGTTAACTGATGATGGTGAACCTAGTTCATTCCAGGAAGCTAGAGAATCTTAGAATGAAGATAAATGGAGGAAAATTATGGATGAAGAAATGAAAACATTAAACAAGAATCAAACATGGGAACTTGTACATCCCCCACGAGGAAGAAAAGTCATTGGAAATAAGTGATCGTATAAAGTTAAGAAGAAAAATCATGGGTTGATGGAGCATTATAAATATCACTTGGTAGGAAAAGGATATGGGCATAAGTTAGGTATAGATTTTAAGTTAAATATTATCTTTAGTTGTGAATCTTACTAATATAAGGGTTTTACTTACACTTGTAAAAACACATGATTTAAAGTTGGAACAACTAGATGTAAAACCTTTTTTCGTGCATGGTCATCTTAATGAAGAAATTTATATGGATCATCCTAAGGACTATAAATAAAGAGGAAAATGAAATTTATTTTCATACTCAAGAAATATCTATATGGCTTGAAATAGGCGCAAATGCAGTATATAGAATTAGCCAAGGTTTCATTAAAATTTAAGTTGAGCATTGTGCATATTATGAGAGGTTTGATCATGGGATTTTTATTATCTTGTTGTTGTATATTGATGATATGTTTGTTGTAGGACCAAGACGAATAAAATAATTGGTATCAAGGTTTAATTGTCTAGGACATTTAAATGAATGATTTAGGAGTAGAAAATCAAATTCTAGGGATGAAGATACATAAGGAAAAATATAGATTTGGTTAAGTCAAAAGTCATATGAAGAAGGAAAAACCAGTTAGCACCCCACTTCCTACGCACTTCAAGCTATCCTCCAAAAACATTCCTAGAACATAAGAAAAGAAGTCTAACATGCCTCGTGTACCATATTCATTGACAGTAGGGATCCTAATGTTTTCCAAGGTGAGCACCAATGATATGTAAACTTTGAAGGATATTCAACCGGAATAGTTCATCACAATGGATCTTACAACTTAGCTCATTTTTATTAGTTTATTAAATAAATGGAAGTAAAACAAAAATAACTAGATAAAATAAATACAAAATCCACACAAATAACAGAAGATATACCTTAGGAAAAGCTACTATGGGGAAAAACCCAATTAAAATGAGGAATATGCCTTGCTCTTTTCTTCTCCAATATGTAGTACTAATACAAAGAAAATGGTACTCTATATGGAGTTACCTAAGACTTTACAACCATGATTACTAGTACAACATCTCCTTCTTCCTCTATTCTATTCTTCTATCCACTTTCATGTTTTTTTTCAACTATAGAACAATACATAACATCAAAGGAATGTAACCCTTTCTTTTGCTAATGGCCTAGTATTTAACATAGGTCAATAGACATCTAACGTTAATTGTATGGTTATTATATGCCCCAAATCATGATTAGGGTTAGGGTTTTGGACATTCTAGAATGTTCTTGAAATCCCACATGTGTGAGAAATAAGAGTTGACGTGGAATCCACTTGGTGCCATGGTGGTCAAATGGATAGATCAACTTGTGAGAAGCGTAAATTTTGCATATATACTATAATTGAGGTGATCTTTGTACCATTGGAACGATCTTCAAGTGTAGTATCATGTAATGGTACATTGAACAAGAGATGGGTTTTCTTAACCTTAAAATTCTATTTCGACCTTCGAATAGGCCTCAAAAGGTCCTAGACCTTGTTAACACAAAAAATTGTTCACCTAACTCTCTATGGTCTAAACCATAATCATACTTCATATTCCCAGAATTATTTTCTCCATTTTGACCTTGCCAACTAAAATTCCACCAAATATGGTCCAATCATTATTATTCCTTCCCCATAAATGAAGGGAAGTTGAGCATTTATTTTGATTTATCCCCACTCTCTCCAAAAAGGACCAAAAAGCCAAAAAAATGAGAATGGATCAAAAGCCATAGATAAATACCATGCACAATAAAATACCATCGGTCATTACCATGGGTCCAAAAACCTTGGACCATCCTATAAATACATTGTGAAGGTCTCACCATAAACACTTTTTAACTGTTGTCATCCATTCATTCACTATTGAGCCTTTTTCCATCATCATCACAGTTTGTCATATCATTCGCATGGTGTATGTTGAGCTTTCTCCATACCCATTTGGATCCATTCCCCCTATTTAACAACCACTATTGGAGTAGACTGGAGACCCAAACCACAGAGCCATTCCCCCACTTTGCTTATTGTTATTTATTATTGTAAGTCGAAGTTGAAAGACACTTCGCACCATTAAACTATACCCTATGATCAGGTTGATATAGGGTAGGTGCTTTTACACGTGGTAGGGGAGAAATCCCCACTATAGTTTCGACGACTCCACTCGATCGATCCTTTCAGATATTTTTTTTTGCAGGTGTTTCCACTAGTTTATTATCCTTGGGTACCATCACCTGTCATAGATCTGACCCCTTCACAGAATATCTGAACCACTCTTCCCTCGGTTCCTGCCCCCCGACCCAAGCCAACATCCTTTTCCAAAAAATTCTCAGTTCTGGCCGAATCACACTTATTCGGAAAAAAGTTGCGACTAGGTCACACATTTTTGCACAATAAGTGTGATATAGGTCACGCCTTCCTCCCCAATAAGTGTGACTTAGATAAAAAATCCAGATCGCACTAGTCTTGGCTCTCGAAGCGACCCCGGTCACTAATGTGACCCACTTTTGTGCAACCTGTCACACATAAACCCCTGTTTTGTGCAACCTGAGTCTTTCGACTATTTTTATACCTCGATTGTGACTGTTTCATACTTTTGTGCGGCCCTAATTGCACCTGTTCTGTCGACAAGTGCAACCTACATTTTTTCAGTCCTTTTGGTGTTTGAGATCCTTGTTCCAGACCCACGTCTATGTTCTACCCCTTCCTGACCTATTTCTCCCCAGATCTAATCCATTACATCCCCCTGGTTTCTTTTGTGGTCCTATTATCCTTGTATGTGAGCCCCTTTAGTCAAGATTCATACTTGATACCCCCTATGTGTTTCCTACAACCTGATCAATTCCTTATGCGCTGATTTACTTGTGTATATTTTATTTTCTAGAGAAATTAGTTGTGATTTTGCATGATATTTATTGTCATTTACTATTATTTATATACATGTTTGCATCTCATTTGTGAGATTGCTGGGGTTTATACACATCACATATGCACACATATCACACTCTAAATTAAAATGCTTGGTTCATGACCCCAAGTTATCCTAAAAAATCAAATTAACTCAACCAACATTGTAACCTCATTTGAGGACCAAAACAATTTTGTAGCTAAGTTAGGACATAGGGGATAGGCATCCAAATAACACCCATTTGTCACTCAGATTTGAGACATAGTTTTTTTCCATTAGCGTACCAAAATCCTCTTGTACTTGTTGACACGGTCATGACCAGTCTATCAGATCCCCCCTTCTATGTGGGAGTAAACTACAACAAAGGGATTCCAGAAGTAAGGGTGGAATACCACACTCCATTATGTACCGAAGGATATCCCCTCATAGTCCTCCTCATGCATTCCATAGTATACTGATTATCAAGGGCCAAAGGGTTGAAGTTCTAGTACACTACTCCCTACATGTCATGAATGAGGTATCCTAGTTTTCATACTATATAGGGCTCTTGTACCTAAGGTCCCTCTCGGTAGTGGGATTCTCTTAGCCTGTTGTTCTTTCATTTTGTATTCCTTGACTGGGATTCCATCATCCTGTAGAGGATAGTATTTGTGAGGGGCTTCTAGCTTGTAGCTAGAAGTTTGCTTACAGTCGTATCCCATAGGTTAGTGCATCATTTTCTTTCTAGGTAGTGCTGCTTGTTGGCTTTCTGGCCACTTTGTTGTAGACTCGCTTATTGTAACACGATCTTCCAGATCGCTTTTAGTTATTTATTTTTTTCCTGTGAGCCACCATTTGTACGCTCTCCTTCTACACACTCAATTGTAGTTGGATTTTTTAGCCTGCCTTTGACAGTATTACGCCTACATTCATTATAAATAACACCACCACATCATCATTTCTCCACCATGCTACTCGCATAGGCTTAAGGGTCATACCCCTCAGCTCAGTTCCTTAAACTATCACCATCGAATCCATATTCGATGTCATTCACCACCTTCAGAGCCATACACTACCTTTGATTCTGATTTTGATTCTTATCAATCTGAACCTACCTTGTTCAGCATCCCATCTAGCTGCATGGCTAGTGCACCTCCTAACCCCTTTGAGGAAGGGACAGTTGATCGTGGGATTATGTTCATTCCACCCATCATTTCGACTATCCCTTCTATTGGACCGACAGGTCTTGATCCTAGTGTGCCCTTTTCCACCGCACACACTATGCTGGTCCGCTACCCACTAGTGGTCACACCACTCCAACCACATTGGTTCCTACTATACCACCATTCATGCATGGGGGAAGTGGCTCTTCCACTTCCATTCTAGCTATTCCTACCATCCCAGTGACTACTCCTATTGTCGGAAGTAAACCTTACCCACCCCAATTTTCCCATGGGAACTACATTCCTACTAGCGCTGGAACCATTGCTGGGCCTTCCCAATCCACTCTCGATTCTAGTTTACCTTTCATGGATATTTTCAACCTGCATGATTTGGCTTAATTGACCAATGATCCCATTAGCCATAACCCATTATGGCCTCCCATGCCTACCAAGCTTTCTTCATACATACCTACGTTTGACGGAGAGGCAGGAGAAGACCCCCAAAAGCATATTATGTCATTCCACTTATGGTGTTCATCTAACAACATAGTGGATGATTCTATTTGATTGCGATTATTGTAGCACACACTCACATGTGTTGCATCCAAATGGTATATCGAACTGCCTCATGCCACCTACCCAGAATTTTCCTCGTTAGCCTCAATGTTTCTCCAGTATTTCTAGTTACCCGTTCGATATGATGAGGGTGTTGAAATTCTATTATCCTATAGACAAATCACATCTACCCATACCATATATGTCCCAATTTTCCTATCCTTCACACCCAGATGCGCACTCTAGTCGAGACTGACGACGCTCTAGTTGTCAACGTACCAACCATACCTGCGGTTAAGAACAAATCACTCAGAAACAACCACCCATCTACATTTTTTTACCTATATGGTCATTATTCACAACATTTCCCAAACTTGCATGAGTACTGGTCATTCCTCAGTAACCTTCACATGCACTCCTATGAGTCTAAAATCACCGTATTTGAGGAGATCCACCCTCCAACCTATTCCTTGGACACCACTACAACCATTTACACAATCTCTAGCTCTAGTAGTCCTTCCCCATCCTCAGTTGTAGAAGATTCGTCTCATCTATCCAGGCGCTACTTTCACAATGATGAGGATATTCTTGAAGCTCTTTCTACTCATGGATATCCTTGGGATGATATACACCATCGCTCCTTTTTCATACCTAATGAACCTTCTTCATAGTCGGACGAATTCTCTATCGAAGCGAAAGGCTTCATCTGTGGAAGTGTCAACTAGTTTAAAAACTTGATTCCAGAACTTGATGCATTTGAAGAAGGTAACATGGCCAACAATTCACCAACCATTCAGGTCAATATATCAACCACACCTGGGATAATTGAATATATTACAATTGGAGCGTCTTTCTCCCCTGAAGAAGTCACTTCATACACAACACTTTTTCAAGAGTTTTGTGATATTTTTGCTTGGTCATATATTGAGATGCTTGGGATTTATCCATACATTTTCAAACATCATATCGACACCTCGCCTGATGTTTCCCCCGTTCACCAGAAAAATCATCCTATTCACCTGTCAATGGCCCCTACTGTCAAAATTGATATCGAGAAACTGCAGAAAGCAGGTTTCATATACCCCATCGTGTATACCACTTGGGTTTCCAATACTATTCCCATCAAGAAAAAATAGGGTACCATTCACTTCTGTACTAACTTTCGTGACTTGAATTTTGTGTGTCCCAAAGACAACTTACCCACTCCATTCATTGATCAAATCATTGACGCTTGTGTCGGCCATGAAGTATTTTCCTTCATGGGTGTTTTTTCGGTTATAACCAAATTCAAATCCGCAAAGAGGATCTATACAAAACCACTTTCACTACTCCTAGGGCACATTTTTGTATCATGTCATGCCATTTGGACTTAAAAATGCTGGAGCCACTTTTCAGTGAGCCATGACCTTTTGCTTCCATGACCTCATTCACATTATCTTGGTATGTTTAGATGAACTTACGGCTCGATCTCGAAAGCGTTCTCAACATTTGGACGACTTACGGCAAGTCTTCCTGTGATGCCGCAAATATAACGTCTGCTTGAACCCCCTCAAGTGCATCTTTTATGTTTCAGCTGGTCGCTTAATAGGATTCATTATGTCTCATATTTGTATTTCCTTGGATCCTCTAAAGGTTCAATCCATCCTGAATATTCCCCCCTTATGTACTCTGCGTCAATTGCAGAGCCTCCAAGGCAAGGCCAATTTCCTTCGACGATTTATTCCAAACTATGCAATGAAAGTCCATGGATTCTTATGCTTTCTTCGTACCAAAATTCCTTTTGTATGAGATGATCATGTGCAAGACTCTTTCGATGCATTGAAACAAGCTCTGACTTTTGCTCCATTTTTGTCTCCTCCTGACTTCACCAAGGAGTTTATCCTCTATGTGTTGGCATCTAAAAATGTTATCCCTGGAGTATTGGTTCAAGAAGATGATTCTCATTAAGATCACATGATTTATTACATAAGTCAGAAACTTTCAGGATCACCTTTACGTTACTCCCATGAAGAGAAGATAGCCCTCTCCATCATCTTTTCGGTACAAAAGCTATGCCACTATATTCTCTTGAGCCGAACTCAAGTCATGGTCGATTCCAACCCCATGTGTTATCTCTTGAGTCTCCTCCTTTTGCAAGGTCATGCTACTAAGTGGATTGTCGTTCTACAAGAATACGACCTGGAATTTGTCACACTAAAAAGCACTAAATATTTGGCGTTAGCTTCCTTAATGGCTGACTTCCCTTTGTCATATACCTCACCACCTATCACAGTCAATATTCCTAGTGAATTCTTATTTGTCATATCTACAGAAGACCCATGGTATGGGGGCATTCTCTTCTACTTGCGTACACAGAAATTTGGGCCCCATTTAAGCTATGAAGATCATTGTCACATCGGGCACCAAGATGCTCGATATCTCCATATTGGTGATGTCTTGTATCACTACGGTGTTGACACCATACTACGTTGTTTTCTCACCCATGATGAAGTCGAACAAGACCTGAATGAATGTCATAGTGGATCCTACGGTGATCGCCTCTCCGGTTTGGATACCACTCAAATGATACTTCGGGATGGTTATTTATGGCCCTTCATCTTTTCCAATTGCATCCATGCAATTAAACATTGTCGCAATTTCTAGATCTTTTTTCCAAAGGAAAGGAGACCTCTCGCACCACTACATCCTATTTTCACATGTGGTCCCTTCTAAAAATGGGAGATTGACTTCATGACTTGTAACCCTCCTTTAGTCGATGGCCATAAATATATCATTATGGCCACTGATTACTTTACCAAATGGGATGATTCCATGCCTACTTTCAACTATAATGTTGATACTGCAACATGTTTCTTTTTAAGAACATTATCACTCATTTCGGTGTCCCCCAATAGTTAGTCTTAGACCATGGATCTCATTTCGAGGACATTGTTTGGACAGAGCTCTCGTCCATGTTGAAATTTAAACATCAGTATTCCTCTACTTATTACCCTCAGGGAAATGGCCAAGCTGAGGTTGTAAAAAATATGCTCAAAACTATACTCCAACGAATGGTGGAAAAACACAAATCCAACTAGCACGACTTGCTCTTTTCTTCCCTCTGGGCCTACCGAACATTGACTAAAACTACGATTGGGTTTACCCCATTTCACTCATTTCGTGGTATTAGAATTTGAATGCCATTTAGATATTCAAGTAGAGAGTTCGTAATTATGATTGCAGTAAATGGAGAATGAAAATACAAATTGAACAAAACAAACCACACAAGAAACATATGAGTATTTCTTAGGAATTTACAGTATCATTCACAATAATAAAACCTAATGTTACAATAGTTTACATAGGAAAATAATTTGAATGCATTAGGTAGAAATTCGAATATATCCACTAAATTTGACTGTATCTAACTAGCCATCTAACTCATGGTGTCTGAATCAATATTGGAGTCCAATAGATCAACTCCCAGATGTCCAACAACTCAATCAATCAGTGATAGCTAGTTAACTCAGTGCAACTGAGTGTGGTAGGTGGGAAAAGTTGCCTACTCCACATGCAGCCATGCATAGCTAGCGCTAGCTAACTAATTGCGAACTAAGTGGAAGTAAATGGGGGCTAACTAAGACTAACTAGTTCTAACTTGAATTAACTAAAGGAGGTTGGTGTTGGGACTCCCAATGACTCCTAAAATGTAGGGATTGGTCTAGGATGCACCCAAACTGATGCATGCACATGTAGTAAGTGGCAGTTAACCTCTAGCAGTTTTCCCCACACTTTAGTAACTAGTACATGTGGCCTCATTAGGCCAAGTGGACCCAATGGTACTAGTGGACCCAATTAATTAATTAAGGTTCCTAAGTTAGGCTACATAATCTAATAGACAGTATGGTCAAGGGAGGATTAATAATCCTAACACCCCCCTGAATCCTAACTTGGACAACTATGGGCCCTGGTAACAAGACCATAGGTCACCCAAATACAATATAAGATAAATAATTATGCTTAATACAACTAAGGAAACAGGGAAAACCTCATGGGAACCCCCCGCCTCAAGATAAGCAGAAATAAGGAAATATAAGTTAAAAATTTGCAAAATCTTTTGCTGCAATTTGCAGCAGTAATGAAGTATTCTGTTTTTTCTGTGCAACAACATCCTGAATCTTTGCATGTGAACCTATGATAAAACAAAGTGATTATATCTATAGGAATCTTCCTCTTTGGAAGAAGAATAATGTGCCCAACTGACTCAGGAATATACACAGTTGTAGGATGAAAACTGGACCCATGTAGAGTAGCTGAAACCAACTGATGAGAGAGAAAAGGTCCTTGAGAATTTGAACCATGTGAGGAACACCCAAGAAACTGATATATCACAGCCTTTAACATCAAACCATGTGAGGTAAAATCAGCTCCAAATGTTGGGAGCAAGTGTCCAGGCGGATGCAGAATGTCTTCCTCTTTACTAGTTTTGTGAGGGGATGAGCTTGTGAACAAAGGTAGAGAAGCCCTAGGACTATGGAGAGTGAATGATTGAGATCCATAATATAATATTTCTTCATAGATAACCAATAATTCACAAAATATAATATCATCAAACTCATAAGAGAGAACTAACATCGAATCCTCAATAACAAAATTGAAGGAGACTTGCGATGCTTGATTTGTCCACCAAAGTTGATGAAACCTGTTACAAGAAATATTGTAAGCTCTTGAATCTTAAAACCTGAACAAAATATTATCATATCAGAAAATAAATCATATCTAAATAGGTTCATATCATATTCAAAAATGTGAAGTGAAATCAAATCCCCGGCAACAATTTTGAAGGAGACTTGTGGTACTTGATTTGTCATACCAAAATTGATGAAACCATCTACAAGCAGTATTGAAAGCTCATGAGCCTAAAATTTTGAACCAAGTAATATCAGATCAAATCCAAATAATATCATATCAGATCCAATAAAGTTCATATCATATCCAAAAGTGTGGAATGAAATCAAATCCCTAGCAATAATTTTGAAGGAGACTTGCAGTACTTTTTTGTTCACACCAAAATTGATGAGAACAACTACATGCAATACTGAAAGCTAATGAACCTGAAATATTGAACCAAGTAATATAATATAACATCCAAATAAAATCATATTATATCCAATGAATTTCATATCAGATACAAGAGTTTTCTTCACCGAGATGGTAGATGCAAAATTTTCTCCTTCAAAATTCTGAATATTGGTGCATGCAATCATGTAGGAATTCGCTGGAAGATCAATATCAATGAGAGTGTTTGAATCACTCCTACAATATGAAATTATTTCCAAAATACCCAAATATTTACAAAATATAATATCAGCAAACTCATGAGATAAAACTAACATCAAATCCCCAACAGAACTTTTGAAAGAGATTTTTGGTACTTGTATCTTCACACCAAAATTGATGAGAATAGCTACAGGCAGTACTAAAATATATTGAACTCTAGAACCCAGTAATATCAGATCAGATCCAAATAATATCACATAATATCCAATAAAGTCCATATAATATCCAAGAGTGTGCTCCACCGAGATGGTAGATGCACGGTTTTCTCCTTCTTTAAAAACCTCGAGTATTGGTGCATGCAATAATGTAGGAATTTGTTGGAAGTTTTATATCAATGATAGTTAATGGATCACTCCTACAATATGATATTATTTCAAAAACATCCAAATAATTACTTATATGCACACCAGCAACATCATTAGAGACAGATAAATCAAATTCCTCTCCCTTTCTTGGAGCAATCACCTGTAACTATGCACATAATTTATAATAGAAGAATCACTAGAGAATTTTTGAATAGAATGTCTTGAAACTACTGGGATGTAAGGCCATCAACTCGTTCTCCAAAATATGTCCCCGAAGCTCATATTTCTTGCCAAACAAGACTTCAAGCTTCTCCTAGGATTCTCTGGGAGTCCTCAAACCTTCAAGGTGGAAGAGGAGATCTCTAGAAATATGAGTACATAGATAACCAAAAGCTTTATCTAAGTGGTTCAGAAACTTGCTTCTCTCAGCTGGATGATGGGGCTCAGTCTCCCTTCTAGTATTATCCTGTAGTAGCCTTGTTTGCGTAAGGACAACTGCATATATGCCCTCTAATCGACATAATTGAAGGGTGTTAGGATCCAGGGTGTGAAGGATTGAGAATCCATAATTCTCTTGCTGATCAGACAATATCTCCAATCAAGCTATGTATGACTACAAAAACAAAAATACTCAAAATATATTAGAATCATGCTTTTCCTCTCGACATGAACATGTTTTCAGGGTTCGTCACGTCCTCTTCGCCACTCTGAATAAATTCAGAGGAAGCAAATTGTCATAGGGGAATTCTGTGGAAACCCAACTGCTTCTGATGTTCGATGGGGAGAAACGAGCATGAAACCTGCCTAAGAAGGCTCTAATACCATATTAGAATTCGAATTCCATTTATATCTTCAAGAAGATAGTTCAGAATTATGATTGTAGTAAATGGAGAATGAATATACAAACTAAACAAAAAAAACCATACAGGAAACAACTGAGTATTGCTCAGGAATTTACAATATCATTCACAATAATAAAATTTGGTGTTACAATAGTTTACATAGGAAAAGAATTCGAATGCATTAGGTATCAATTTGAATCTATCCACTGGATCTGACTGGATCTAACTGTCCATCTAACTCATGGTGTCTCAATCAATATTGAAGTCCAATAGATCAACTCCCAGATGTCCAACAACTCAATAAATTAGTGATAGATAGCTAACTCAGTGCAAATAAGTGTGGTAGGTGGGAAAAGGCACCTACTCCACATGCAGCCATGCATTAGCCATGCATAACTAGTGCTAACTAACTGGTTGTGAACTAACTAAAAGTAACTGGGGGCTAACGAAGACTAACTAGTTCCAACTCCAACTAACTGAAGGAGGTTGGTGACGGGACTCCCAGTGACTCCTAAGATGTAGGGATTTGTCTAGGAGGCGCCCAAACTGATGCATGCACATGTAGTAAGTGGCAATTAACCTCTAGCATTGTTCCCCATACTTTAGTAACTAGTACATGTGTCCCCATTAGGCCAAGTGGACCCAATGGTACTAGTGGGCCCAATTAATTAATTAAGGTTCCTAAGTTAGGATAAATAATCTAATAGACAGTATAGTAAAGGGAGGATTAATAATCCTAACAGTGTGGAATCGGTTCTTCCTGTTGAATGCTAGATTTTGTTGCTCTGCCTCGCCATTGAACTCCTACCCGATACTTCACTGTTAGAAAAATGACTACTTATGCTTGAACCAACCAATGAGGTCCAATGTGTTGTTCTCCAAATGATCGAAGCAGACAAGACTTGGTTGAAGTCCCACAATGATTCCCATGTCCACCCATGCGCCTTTAGCAAGGGGGGCCTAGTCCTCATCTACAACCAAGCCAATGATAATATTGGGAAATGGAAGTTTGAATCCATGTGGTATGGCCCTTATGTCATCCATCGATGTCTCAGCAAGGGGGAATATCTCCTTGCTGAATCTAACGGTCACCTCTTGAAGAATACCCGCAATGGTATCTACCTCAAGAGGTTTTACGCCTGAATTCACTCACCATGAGTACCCTTGTATCATAGTTTTTTATTCTTGTTTTGCATATATTTTACCACGAGTCTCACATTTTGTCACGGGGTCTTCACTTTGTGAAACCATGCCATAGCACGTTCATTCATGGCATGTGAAACAATACCCCTATTTTCAAAAAATATTGGAAAATACTCCCAAAATCATTTTTTAAACCCGCTCCCAATATGCCTTCCCAATTTAAAAAACCCCTATTATCACTATATATTGCATGTATCCATTTTTTCATTTGCATTTTTTATACCCCTTTATATTTCTACCCTGTGCTATTTATATATACATATTTTCACCTTGTACTATTTAAAATATACATTTTAAATACTTCTAGCCTACTTAAAGTTCAAAGACATAAAATTAATTATATAACTTAAATACCTCTTATTTTTCTAGAAAAAATAAAAAGTCAAACCAAAAAAATAAAAAATGTCAAGCTACATGGATATAGATTTTCATCTTTCCAATGAAAAAAGAAATATATTTTCATATTTAGGATGAAAAGTAGTTTAAATAATTTTTAGTTAAATTGCAATTTTTTTTATTTTTTGAATTTGTATTTTTAATATATAAATGGATTCAATTTCTTCAAAATCCTTTTTTTGATTATGAAATTTTGAGAAAAGAAAAGATCAGAATTATTTTGGCAATATTAGGATAGAACCCATATCTAATCAACAATTATTGTTCCAATACCAAGTCGTCTAAGCTAGAACTAAATGCTTATTGAATGATGTATCACTACTTCATAGCATCAACATGGTACTACGAAATGGTTTCATATTTTAGCTAAAAAATGAAGCTTGTGGCATATGGTCTATAACATGAAAATTTGTATATTGTTATAAGAATGTGAATTGATCATAACTCATCAAATAGAATTCGATGTCTTTCCAAAATAAAATTGGAACTTGGAGTTGTGTTTCAATGATGTAAATGTTTTTTGGTATACTAACAATCAACAATAAGCTATACCTTACATCGGAAGGCCTAACTGTCCAACTTGGGTATTCGTCAATTTTTCTTTCTTCTGAAATGTCATAGGAAATGCTTGCTCAGTTGTGAATTCTACACATTGTAGAAAGTGATTATCTTGGGTTCCATTGAGTTGAATCATTTTTAACTAAGATGTGCCTTATTTCTAGAATTTGACCAACGGATTTACATTTTTTTGCAGGAGATTGTATTCATATACTTTCCTAGCACCACAAAGTGACTAGTTTCAAGAAAAATCCACATCATTGGAAGAGTGGGATGTTACTTGTTAGCCTTGATACTTATGCATATCACCCAAGCCACAGTAGAACATGGGCATCTAAAATGTAAGAGGAATCCATTTATCCCTAACTCTATCAATTTAAAAGCGAATCAACCAAGGAGGAAGAAGAGGAATTTAGAGCATAATATAATCAATGCCCATTAAGATTGGTTATTAGCTAGAATAACCAAGGAATGTAATATAATATCAATAAAAATGGAGCATGCTTAGCCATTCTAGAACACTTGCACTTCTAATAAAAGTAAAAATTCTTCATTTAGTGTTCTCAAGAACTTTAAGGTCTCTGGGGAATTTAAGATGACAAATAAGGCATTGTGACAATCATTAAACTCAGCCTTAACCCACCCCTTTACTATTGCCCTATCTAATATTCACAACTCGAGAACAATATCCTATCTATAACACTCGCTAGATTACCAATAATAGTTGTTATAAAGGAAAACATATGAACCTCAGCGTCTTGATTGGAAGAGGTCCCAACACAGTAAAATCCACTTAGAAGTCCACGGACAAACCTAAAGGTATGCCAGCCTAGAACATGATACTTGGACCTAATGTGTTAAAAAAAAATCTTCGAACATGAATAGGGTATCCTGGACAAGGAAAGAAATAAGAAATAAACATTACAGAAAATTCAGAAAACAAAGGGAAAACAACAAACTTAAAAGCACTTTATCCATTTGAGGACTAATCCAAGGGAAAAATTCATGCCTTTCGTTGAAAAAACACTATCAATTCTTGTGAAGTGAAAGAAGAGAAGTAATGTGCACGCCTTGGAAGCTTCAACCCATTTTTTATCTATGAATTCTAGATGGGGGCGCAGTTTGGCATGATTAGATATAATCTCTTATTTTGTCTCCAAGAAGTATCTTATATACTAGTGATCGTTAAGGACCTTCGTGACCACACCCATCATTCTAATAAGCATCAACTTTCTCATACAGAATAAACTGATCTTTACTCTGCTCTGGAGGGCTTGGACTTATGTGAAGGTCATCTACTCTTTGCCTTAGTTGTTTTGTATCATCCTCATCATTCACAAGGTCTTTGTACTCCACCAAGTACCCTGTCCCCTACTTTTTTACAAGTCGTGCACGGAACCATGCCCCTTTGAACCCCTCTTCATCGATGGACACCTCACCAGGTCACCATTGCTCAACTTCAATTTCTCAGATTGATGATGGGAAATCTAGATCATGTATTGATGAAAGCTTAAAGGATTCTACAGAGAAAGTATAGTTTACAAAAAATTATAAAATCCAAGAAGCAATTGATGAGTCAAAGGAAATGTTGAAAATGCAAAAAGATACATCTAATCAAATGCATTATGAGACTTTTTCCAATAAACATGATATTAAGAGGGAAGTACATAGGTAGGAAAACTGGTAAAAGACACATGGGGTAGGTGAGAATAAGAAAAATCATGCTACATCCCTGATATTGTCTTATAAGAAAGACAGGAAGATGCTCAATTCAGTTTAGGTTGGGCTTAAAAAGCACAGTTCATTATCAACGTCTAAATCCAACAATATGGGGTCCATACTAAATATAAAGAAGCCTACAAAACATTTTGAGGACCATTGAGGTCAGATGTTGCTGGTGCAGTGCCTACAAGCCATTTTGAGAACCATTTGAGGTCTGATGTTTCTAGTGCAGTATCTTTAATAATTGATCCAGATTTGAATACAACAAAGAGAGAATTTAAAAGGTCATCAGAGAGTGAAAGCAATATTCATAATGACGAAGACAATATTTTGAATTTTTCTTCTTATCTTGAAGAAGTTAGGATACAATCACTAGATACAGGCATCATTTTAGAGCAGATCGTGAGTGAAAAGCAGTTTGATCAGAAAAGGAAAAGCACGGAAAAATAAATTAGAGGTTCTCAATTAGTGCCTGAAAGTGAGTTCCTAGATCATAGAAAAACAGTGACAGATAACATTCTTAGAAATTTTGAATCTTTTAAACATGGAAACACTGAAGAGAGCATTCAGGTTTCAAAATGTAAAGAAAATTTCAAGGGTGAAAAATATTATGAAAATATTCATGAAAATTATGTTCCTAATGTCAAAGATCATGTGCTTTCTATATTTGTGACTAAAGACAATGAGTTTAGGGTAGTTCCAAACACTTATTTGCATCAGAATTCCATTCTAAAGAAGAAAACAAAGATCTTGAAGTAACATAATTCAAGGTTATCAACTCTACCAGAGAGATCAGATAATCAAATAAAGATAAATATTTGCACAGAAGAAGAAAAGGTTCTTGAAGTATTAGTTGTAGTAGATCATTGAAAGAAAAGGACAAAGATCAAGGCAAGGAAACTTAACTTTGATGAACATTTTCATTTGGTAAAAAGGGAAAGAAATGAAGCTGAAAATGAAACCAAGAAAATTGTAGAAGGCTCGAATAATGGAGGCATAGCAAGTTCCAATGACAATAATGGAGAAAATATGGCATCAAATAATGCTTGTGTGTTAAATGGATGCCATTTGAGAACTAATAATATCTTCAGTTCTAACAGTCTTGAAACCGAAGGTGATTTTCTACATGGGTTGATGTCTTCAATTTTTATGGAAAGGCATATATGATTGCCACCAAAGGCCGATAAACATCATTTGTGAAGTAGCCTACTGAGTGATGAAGTTTCCCTCCATCCCTATAAACGATGTCATCGGGTTTAGGAAGCTATGTTTGCATGTGTTGTAGAGGTTACAACTACTTTAGTGGAGCCAGTAGCAACTGGTGTGACTAGACAGGATGATGTATACAAGATTTCTGCAGATGAAAATTATTATGCTAAATGCTTTGATAATGACAAGAATCCAGTTAAGGGAAATGAGGAATGTGTCAAAGTAAGCACATTGATCCAAAAAGAAGCAATAGAAACAAGAGGTAGTAAGAAACATGTGGTTCCTTTTGATTCATATCAATCCTTTATAAAGTTTTCTCCAGAACCTGCTAAATGGGTAGAGGAGAACCAGGTGGATCCATGGTTTGAAGATTCAATGTCCTCTAAGCATATGAATAAATGGTAGAATGGAGATAAGGATGAGAGGAGTGCACATGCTAAAATGTCTACTAAATCATTGGCTGATCAAAAAATAGAAGAACAAAAGCTACAGAGTGTGACTGTACCAATGTTGCCTTCTCCAAAGAAGCAAGATGTTTCAAATTTAGCTTCAAGGCAATTCAATTCAATCATAACACCTCCTATCAAGGCTTATGTTGCACAAAAGGGTGAGGCTAAGCAATATGAATATAAGTCAAAGGGCACCAGGGTGAATAGATCTTGTATGACCCCAGAAAAGAAAAATAGCAAAGGCCTTAAGAAAATCATGGGATAAACCAAATTCATCTTCTTAAAGGAAATAGGATTGGAAACAAGCAAGAATGTTAAGGTTATCAGAGGGGATTTAGCTAGAGCAGCTAAAGAAGAACCATATCAAATTGAATGATGAGGCTGATCTGTCGGCTTGTTCAATGTATCCTGTTGGGTGATTTTACACTCCTATCCTGGGATATAAAGCAACATTCATGGAGGAAAATAAAAAAGTGACATGTTGATGGAAGTATATGTGGAAACTAAAAGTGCCCCTTAAATCGAGAGTCTATGTGGCTAGCCCTTTGAAACAAAGCATTGACCTGGGAGGTTCTCTAAAAGCGCAATTGGCATCGTCCAGGTCAGTGCCTCTTGTGCAAGCAGGAAGATGAAACTATTGATCATATATGTGGAAACATAACAATACAAAAGACTCTCTTGCCAATGAAGACATCGAGCTATGAGAATAAATAATATTTTGGTTTGAGAGACACATGGCATTTGAAATATCTCTCTTCTCTCCTGTGATATCTATCCTACACATCTCTCTACCAAAAAATTCAAAGCTTTAAATGAACCCTCTAAGGGTGGATCAAATTTCTATCTGTAGTAGATCCTATGAGCCTCGTGAACTGCTTTATTTATGTAACAATCTAGTAAGTTTTAGTGACCAAGGCAGATTCTATAAGTATATTTTTAGTTCAAATTATATGTTTCAACTTGTATGCGAGAACTTTGAAATGATTCCCTCAACCAAATTGAGATGGACATGGGAGAAACCAATAATCTTTTGCAAAAAATGGGGCCAACCTGATATAGCTATAGCCATAGACAGTGTATTTGTCTCTTGTATAAAAGAATATAAATACTCCATGTTACTGTTAAAAAAAGGAGACAAATCTTTTCTTAGGGAGATGGAAGATGCCACATTACAACAAGTTAACATAAATTCAATTCTGTAGCAGAGTGCAAACAAAGAATATGGGCTTGAAGAAGAAAACCTCAAGATTAAATTCACAGAAGGGAGAATAGAATCCGCCAGGTTCAAACTCCATGAATAAATGGAAAAGGAGCATAGAAGTAGGTGTTGTTTGAAGAAGGAAAAGAACATGGATTTTTTAGGGCAAGGGAGGGAAGAAGGATGCTTCTGTGCAACAGTTGTCACATTCCTTTCTCGAAACGCTAGTTTTTTAGGAATGTGGAGCCCCACCACAAATACAATAAGAAATATGAACCCAGTGAGATGAGTCTTTCCAGGAAGAAGTTAGCAAAATAGAGTTGGGTAACGTAGTAGTGTATCAGAATGCATTACAACATCAGCATTGACACTAGGCTAGATATTCAAGTATTTCCTCATATTTTTTTACTTTTACTGTATCTTAATGTTATTGGTGAAAATGTAATAGTTGTGCATCTCAATAGCGAAATATTTAGTGTAAAAGGCTAAAAGCAGTTTCTACATTTTTGTTACAGAGGCTACATAAATTTCATATTATATAGCTAGAATTCTTGGGCCCTAAATTTCTGAAGAAAATATACAGTCTTCAGATGTCTTGATGTCTTGTTTGTATATGGAAATATTTGAGAGTTAATACAGATGTTTCAGTTTAAAAAAATCATAGAGACCATAAAATGGTTATTGCTACCTTATCCCTCATGCTGTGGTCTAGGGGAAAATTGAAGCACTTGCCGTAAAGATAACCTTGGTTCAAATTCTGGTAGGCAGGATCGGTAAAACTAAAAAATAGGGAAGTGGCATTGAGTGTACATCATGGAGCATGTCAGGTGGTGAATCGTAAAGTGGTTGTGTTTTCCAGTGCTAAGCCCAAATGTTTCTATAAAAAATTAAAACAATCAATATTTGACAAAAAAAGAGAATATCTTTCAAGTTTCTCAAACAATTATATTGATTGAAAATCTACTAGAAAATGAGGAATATCTTTGAGTAGAATGGTGATCTTTCATGTTGCTAAAAAAAAGTACATTGATTGAAAATCTACCAAACAAGAAGGAAATATCTTTGGCATACTACCAAATAATAAGGAAGTATCTTTGAGAAGAATGGTACAATATAAAAAGTAGTATTGATTTGCATTTTCAATGCAGTCAACAAATATTCTGTAAATTACATACAAACCATGTCCAATCATTTGTTAACCAATTACTTACCTCCTCCTCTGCAATTTCTGTGACACAAACCACGTCTGAGTCGAAATCTGTCCACCTATGGTTGTGGAATGCTAAGCAAAATATTAGGGATTCCAATATCGTTGTAAAGTTTATAACAACATATTTCCTCAATCCCAATCTTCTATTGCTAATAATCAATTGTCAAAACGAAATAAAGTAGCACGTGAATATGCATTACAGAGGCTGCAATTCCTCAGAAGATATGTCTCTCTCTATATATTCTTGAAACATAAAATAGATTTAGCATCTATCCCAATTTTACCTCCAATAAAATCCCAAATACATAAAGTTATAGAGAGAACGAGGTAGCACAGAGTCAACGAGCATGTAATTGAAGTTAAATTCATTACATTGTTGGTTATCCAAACTTGGGAGCATGCCGTGATTGTTGGTTCACAAAATGAATAATGAATGCAAATGAAAAATACATGAGAAAAATTTCCATAACATATTTAGACCATGAAATAAAAGGAAAGAAATCTATTTTATACATATGTAACTTACCTAAAAATTGATGGGATGTTTCTCATAACCACTGTCATTCTCTGTGATAAATTATGCATTGGGAAGTGGGCGTTTTGATGGTATAGAACCATAATAGACCTGAAATACAGATATAGGATCAAATGTGTTTGATATTGATGCAAAAATATCTGCAACAATGTAGTTTATAAGAATATATAATAGCTAGCTTCTCAATATATATGAGGCTCAAATAATTTGGAGATGAGCGACAGCCTCCTTTACATTCTAGTTAGAGATTTTCTATTGGTGAGAAGAGAAAATGGTACCTTTCAAAGCCTTAAATAGTATATATCACGGGGCTTCCACTTGGGATTTGAAAGGCGACCATCACCATCTTATTGAAGATCTGCGCCATCCTCGTTGTTGGGACCTATGCCACTGTACCTATTCATCTATGGCTTGTGAAAACCCTATTCTAATGCTCCCACAACACATTCTTCCTGGAACCCCAATGTTCCAATAGGGATAAAAACCCCAACTTCTCCCCCTATGTGTTTCTCCTCAATCTCCTCAAGGCTCCTGAAAACCCTATGGTCCCGTCATGCCCCCACAGCCCTCTTCTACCATGTTTGTAATAAAAATACCACCTTAATATTGGAAATATTAAATAAATTAAACCCTTAAACCATTAATACACCTCCAATATATTTTTTTTGGTTTTTTTTTAAATATTACCCCCAATATGAACGAACATGATATTCTATTGGTTCGTCCGCGACGCCCCCATGCATTTTGTTTCCTTGGCTTCTCTAGATGGATCCTACCTCTCCTTGCTATGTTGGTTTCACTGAAGGTGCAAGTAGATGGTATCCTAATCTCTCCTTGGCTTTGTGGGTCATTTATTCCTCGTCGCATGAGTTGACCCATATCGACAGAATGTGTGTTGGTATTTCTACCAACAACTAGGCTGAGTATGATGGTGTCTCTAGTCTCCTGACCATCACCATTCACTTGTGTATTCGTCACCTTTATGTCTTCCTAGATTCCCAGATGCTTATATCCTAGTTGAATAACTCCTACCAGGTACGTGATCCTTTCCTCTTTAGAAATTTCCTGCACACTAGACAGTTGGTTATACATTTCAAATCCATTTCATTCATGCACGTTCTAAGAAGTCTTAATAGTGTAGTGGATCAAATGGATAATGATGTTAGAGAGTGGCACATCAATAATAACATATAGGAAATACAATGTCATGCATCATCATATAGTCATGCATACATATGTCATATACATCATATAGTCATCATCATAAAAAGAGACTCATAAAAACCCATAAAAATACAAAAATTTGCATCCAGATGCATATGTATCATAAATATAATGTTCCATACAAAATGAGAAGCTCCATAGGATTTCTCTTCTAATCATAACATCATAAAAAAATCCCCATGCTCAAATACATTGGGGGAAGCACCACAAGCTGCTAGTCTAAGTCATCCTCCTCAGACTCTATGTCCTCCTTTTCATCGGAGCTCTACTCCTCCATCGGCACATCACCCTGTTTTTTTGCTTTGACATACTCAACAACAACTACAATCCTCCTCATGATAGAGATCCACTCCAGAGGAGCCCTGTAGCACTCAATGATCATATCTTCATTTAGGTACTTCTACCCATTGTCGGATACCCCCTCCAGCAACCTCTCCACATCTAGTCACAGTGAGTCCAATGTTGCACTCCATTGCCTCCTCTTCCTATGAGAGGGTGGATCTAAACCCTCCACCCTTCCACTGCGCCACCAGTGCCCTGCTGGAGGGTGTGGTCCCACGTATGCACATGCACATAGTATGTCATTAGTATCTATCACACACATGATATAAATACCACTATGATAGTAAACTATATATGAATGCAACCAAAAAATAATCATGTGTACGTATCGTCAGGTCCCCCAATATTCCTTGGAGGTCGAGGCATCTCCAGGTATACCCGATAATCCATTCCCGTGTATGGATAGTCCTCTATGAGGAAAAGAAGCTGCCACTAGTGTGAAAAAATATCCCATGTGAAGAAGCAACCCACCAAGTCACCACCCTCTCTGATGATCATCTTGCACCATCTCCTCACGTGAGGCTCATGAGGTCCCCCCTCATGCACCACTAGATGCAGTCGCATTGTAAGTAGTTGCTCAAAGAAAAATGAGCAAAATGAGGAGGGGAAACATAAATTTTCACCCGCCAAGATGACTTGGTTCAATGCACACTGAACAAATATCAAGTACATCTAGGCCCACCCATAGTAGTTTATCCTCAACACACTCTCAACCATCAGCAGTTGATCACCTGCGATCTTGTGCAGCCCCTTCTCACTGCACATACACTAAGGCATAAGCTGTGGCATAGAAACGTTTGGAACAAAGGTCATCCATCAACACCCCCTTGGCAGCTTAGGCGAGGTATCATCAATTAGACCCAATAGCGGGAGACAAGTCATAATATACACATCTTGGAGGGTGATCTCCAAATGCTCACCCTAAATGATGAAACACTCCATGTCTCAGTCCCAATAACTCACCATCTTATTCAGCAATAGTTTTGTTGAACACATCAAGGGTATCTGAAAGAACCTCGGCATCCCACACCGGGCGAGTGTGTCCTGTAGCACTCCACGATCCTCCACATCATCTATGATATCCTTGATGTATTTCTCTCACCACTCGAATCAAGGCATCCTACACATGCACAAATTCCCTGTCAGACGCAGTTACACAAAAATTCCATTATGGGCTAGGTCGCACCTGTCTAGCCTTTTTGTGCGACCCAGGTCGCAGAAAAATGCTTGACATGCACACTGAGGTCACTCTTATCCCCTGAATAGGTGTGACCTAGGTCGCTCCTATCCCGCCGACATGTGCGACCAAGTCACGCTTGTCTACCCGAAAAGTACGAACTGAATCGTGCCTTTTCCCTTGAAAAGTGCGACTCGACCCCGAGAACCCTTCGAGCTCGGCCATGGCCCCCAGAGTGAGGAAAACCAAAAAGTAAACCTGAAGTGAATAATTAGTCACTCATACAAATACATTCACGAAAAAACTTGGTAAATCAAATGATCCAAATAATGTATATATTGATGATAGGATAAAAGATGATTACAGTGGTTGATGACCCGCCTATTAATTAAGGCTTGGGAATGTTGAAATATTGTAACTTCGAAGAATATTCTATATGTATCTTTTTTTGGTCCCCGATGGTCCTACTGGGAGAACCACTTGTATTACATTGTACCCCGATGCTCCTAATCAGAAGAACTAATAAGAGTCATGAGGTAGTCCCCTCTAATTGTAAAGGTGGGTCATTAGCACCCCAGTGTGGTTACTTGAGCCTACATGTGTAACTCGAGCCTAAATGATTTAACTCGAGCCTACATGTCAAATGAGTTAACTTAAGTGAACGGATGAATATAAATAGAAGTGTAGTGCTCCTCATTTGAGACACACACACTCACTTGAGTAGCGCACTTGTGGAGGAGAGAAGTAGCTAGAGAAGGAGGAGGATCAGGTTTTTTATCTCCTTGTTGGTTTTACCTTTTACCTTTTTGGGGCATCTATATTGAGGAAGCTTTTGCTGTGTTTTTCCCTTTAGTGTTTTTCCAAGATAAATCTGTGTTGTTCTTGTGATACTGTTTCTTTCAGTGATCCTGTTTATATGCTTTTGTTATGGAAATGAAATGAAATACTGATGTTTTAGCTAAGCATATAAAAATTTAACATGGAATCAGAGCTAACCTAAATAGGACAGATTTCACAAGCTATAGAATCTAGGGATTCTTACTTTTTGGTTCTCTCTCCACAATCGATCAGCAAAAGAAGGCTAGGCTGACTCTCCATTGAAGGGTGCATCTTTCTGTCGAAGTGGAATTCGATTCCAAGCATTTTCAGTTTTCGGTGCGGGAAATTAGGGCTTCTTACTTAAGAGGAATTCTTGAGTGAGCCTAGAATAGGATTTCTCTCCTCATCAAAATATAATTTTAGAGACCTGGATCAATATTTTTGGTTGGGTGAAACTCCAGGAAAGTCAAACCCTAGTTTGACCCCGAGCTAGAAAAACCCTAAATACTAAAACTGCTACATTTTGGTACATTCGCTATATACCAATATTGGCAAATTCTCAAGAGCTTAAAATTTCAGAGGCCGAATATAAACTGCTTATGTACACTGTGTCCAAAATTCAGCCTCCAATTCGCTATATTATGGGAGATATGATCTGTCAAAGTTAGGGTTCCATCCTCCTCCAGAATTCATCCCTAAATAAGACACCTGGGGAAAATTGCTATAGCATGGGATAAAGAGGTCCAAATTAAATTCCTAAAGATTTTCTAGAAAGAGAATAGACTTTACTTTCTATGGTTCTAATTTCAGAACCAGAAGATGAAACAGTGACACGTGGCAGGCTGTACAACTTTGATGTTCTGAACAGTCCTGTAACAGGTCACCTTGGGAAAATAATCATAAATCCCAATTGGTGAAACCAATTCTGATTAAACATATGGTGTTGGATCAGGGACATATGAGGTTACGTCAGTGAAAAATTTCAGACATATAGGAGCTGTAATTTCGGAGATATAACAGAAGCAGTGACAGGCATTTCTGCAGAAGAAATTGGAAAACTAGGGCTTCTTATTCCAAGATCTTTCCTCCACTGTTTTCAGAAAAGGAGTACATTTGACAGCTCCATTTGAAGAGATCTATCTTTCTATCCAATTAGATCTAAAAGATTCCAAGTTTTTTAGGGTTTCTCTAACAAACCCTAGATTATCCAACTCCGGAAGCATGACGGACACCTCAAATCAGTAAGATCTAATCTTTTTCTATTTGAATTTGAGGTTCTCATTTCAAAGTGATCTATCACATCAGCTTGTTGATAATCTTGGTGAAGTTGACAACTTCCAAGCATGGAAGTATTTGATATCTCTAAAGAAAATGAATTGGACACCTACATGAGTAGAGAGGTTCCAATTCCATACAGAGATGAGGCTCAAAGCCTTACACAAGAAGAACTTGATCAAGGCCAAGAAGATCATTGTTGATTCAATCACGGATCAACTTGTACCACAAGTGTCTTCCCTAAAGACACCAAATATGTTTGATTCCTTGATCAAGCTATTTGAATATAAGAACATAAATAAGAAGATGGATTTAAGAAAACAGTTGAAGAATGTGAAGATCTAGAATGCAGAACATCTTGAAGTAGTAGAAGAAGAAGCAGAGAATGTAGAAGTGGTGATAGCCACCTTGAATGGTCTCCCAAGATCGTGGGATTCATTCATGCAAAGAATGTATGCCAGAAGGAATTTATTACTTTTAGTTGACTCTGGGAAGAAGAAGAAGCTCGACTCATAAGAAGAGAAGAAGAAGATGGGAGCAATTGAAGATCAAGCTCTCACCATTCAAAGAAGATCCCTCAAGCGATGAGGAATGTGAAGAACTCAATTCTTGAAGAACCTCTTATCCATCTTATCATTTGAATAAGAAATGATGATGTCATGAAGAAGATGATGAAGCAGAATGATCAAGCTGGAGTTTACCCACGAAACAAATAAAAGATAAGTATTCAATTGTCATTTCATGATATTGTTTTGTTATACATTTGATTATATTCAGTTGATGTGTTATGCATGATAGATTGTTTGCATTAATGACTGTATACTACTAATATGCATGTGATGGGTAAGTAGCTCATGGTTCTCTCCATTGCTACTTATCTAGAATGAAGCCACCTTGATGACACATTGGATTAGTGCACAATCTCAATAATGTCATGATAGAGATGGAAGACATATAGAAAGTTTTGGATGAATGTTGTATTGGCTAAACAGTTGCATGATGCATAAGAATTTGTCATTATGCATATGTTTTACGAAATAGTTCTAACCATGAAGCTGGTGCATTTGAATTGTAGGGAAGGTCCAGTACAACCTCCTACAAGAAGAATGAGACTTGTTCTGAAGAACAAGTGATGACAATTCAAGATTCACTGCAATAAAATCTGAAGCTCCCAGGGTCAGAGACACCATGACAAAAGAAAGAACTTCAGAGAGCGGTAGATCCACCTCGAAGGATGAAGACCACCATGGGTACGAGAGATAACTCAAGATGAAGAAAAGAATGCTATGAAAGAAGCTATGATCAAAGAATAACAGTTGATCATGGGGAATGATGTATACGATATGATTTTGAGACATAAAGGGAAGTACATAGTATCCTCCATATGGATCCACAAGAACAAGTGTACAAAGCAAGGTTCGTGATTTGCCTCAGAAAGAATAGACATACTCTATTGACCGGTATATATCAAGCATAGAACCACCTATATAGAATGAAGAGGGAAGATGATACTCCACTTTAGGGGGAGTGACTACAGAAGATATCTGAGTTCGACATGGTACGACATGATGGATAGCTTCGTGATGGATCGAGACTTTACCAAGAGTAAAGTGGGTTCCAACATTCAAGGTTGAATGCAGAAGACTAGGATATGTTGATGACCTGACAATATGAACTCATCGAAGATGTTATGATGAAAGAATACTAGAATGATGTTTGGGATATAGTACTCAAACCAGAAAGCAAGAATGTGGTATCTTCCAAATGGATTTGCAAGATAAAATATGTTGATGATAGAAGGAAATACTTG
>LPNX010840608.1:183612-206323 GCA_001517045.1 Pseudotsuga menziesii | reverse complement strand
TTTGATTGTGTGTGAGGAGCAAGGGAGATGTGGCGGATGGAGGAGGTGGAGAAGGGTGGAATGGAAGCACCAATTGGATGCAGACCAGGAGTTGGGTGTTGAGCAGGCATGCGAAGAGGGATGTGATGTGGAGTAGGGACGTGGAGGGGTGGGGAAGGAGTTGAGGCGGTGGAAAAGGGTGCTAAGAGGTGGAAAAGGGAGCAATGATGGAGCATCAAGGGTGGTAGGTGGATGACGTGGAGGTGTGCAGAAGGGATGCACAAGGATGGAAGGAGTTCGAGGAATGTAGATGGAGAGGGTAGTGAAGGGAGGTGGAGCAACAACGTGAGGAATATGGGAAGGGAAAGGAGCATCAATGGAGCATAGGGAGAAGAGGAGAGATGGCTTGGCAGTTGGTGCAGGGGTATGAGAAAGAGTGAGGACGCTGGTGGATGGGGAGTGCAGAGGGTGGAGATGTAGAGGAGAGATTGCAACTGTGTTTTTTTTTTAAATATTTTTTTCTTCTTCTTCATGTAGATAGCCAAGGGCCTTTTTGTTTGGTCAAGGACCAGAAATGAGAGAAACTCTCAATATGATGGCTAATAGCCTAAAATCAGTGAGTCCCGAGGAAAGGTCAGCTCTGATACCACATGAAGAGAATAATCATTCGCTGATACAAATATATTCACTAGAAAACTTGGTAAATCAAATGAGCCATAATAATGTATAAATTCATGATAGGATAAAAGATCATTACAATGGTTGATGACCCGCCTATTAAATAAGGCTTGGGAATTGTGAATGAAAGGTCATGCCCTTTCATCTTAAGTACAGTTAATTATGTTTTACTATTTAGTTATTTAATTATTTATTTATGTTCATTATTTAAAGAACTTCAACATCCCACACCGAGCGAGTGTGTCCTGTAGCGCTCGATGATCCTCCACATCATCTATGAGATCCCCAATGTCTTTCTCTCACCACTCAAATCAAGGCATCCTCCACATGCACAACGTCCTTGTCAGGCTCAGTTACGCAAAAATTCCATTATGGGATAGGTTGCACCTATTGGGCCTTTTTGTGCGACCCAGGTCGCGTAAAAATGCTTGACATGCACGCCTAGGTTGCTCTTATCCCATGAATAGGTGCGACCTAGGTTGCTCCTATCTCGTCGACAGGTGCGACCGGGTCATGCCTGTCTACCCGATAAGTACAAATTGGGTTGCACCTTTTCCCTTGAAAAGTGTGACCTGACCCCGAGAACCCTTTGAGCTCGGCCATGGCCCCCAGAGTGAGGAAAACCAAAAAGTAAACCACTGAAATTGACGGGCTCGATGAGAACTCTTACATCCAAGTCACATATAAAAAAATCATCGGTACAGTCGGAAAAAATCAATAGTTGTGTTTTGGATCCCTCCACTCTAACTCAACACATCACAATGAAAATGAAACATGTCATGTGGTCCCCCCTATTTATAGGCCTCCATTTAGTCAAACTTTTCTTCTGTGCACCACAGAGTCATCCATTGTTTGTTTTTCACGTCATTTGCACCATTAGATCCTGTTTTTCATCCTCTATATGTTGGCAAGACCCATGCCTCATTCTCTCCCTATGATTTTTTTTGGCCATTTCCTGGAGTCACCTCAATTTACGTGCCACCATGTGAATGAAACCTTATACATATTGGCATGTTCACGAGCCATCTGCTCCATCCATACTGCAAACTTGGCCTTATTTTACCTCCATCCATCATCTCACAAAGAGGCCCCACCATTGTTCCACTGTTATTTACATTAACCATGTTCACAACATCACCTTGTTTGGTACATCAAACACTTCCTCCTTGCTTTACTGGCCATTACAGAGTTTTTGTTAATCTCTTTTCTGAATCCTAAAAGAATGAAAATATTGTTGAGCCCACTTGCTTCCTTTCATGCTCATCAAAGCATTTGAAAGGGTGTCCATGTGGCCTCTTTTTTCTCCTTTTTTTAACTACGTAGACTACAAAAAGAAAAGGACCACCCTGGCACTTTCAAGCTAGGAATGTTTCCCTCTGTATCCTTTTATGCTTTGTCGGACATTGGAACTGTACCTTACGAAAAATCTCATTACGGGTTGTATTTAATCTCTTTTCCATCCCTCTCATAAAGAAAAGATCGTCGAGCAAACTTGGTTTTGTTCATGCTCGTAAAAGTATTTGAATGATCATCCAATCAGTATAGGTTTAACCTTTATTGACCTAGTTGGACTACCTACATAAAAGAAGTCTCTTTTCTCCTTTCGACTGGGAGAGATCTTCTTTGTACACTTTTATCCTTTTTCGGGCTAACGAGACTACTGTACGAAAAAGAAAACCACTGGAGTCTTCTTCATTTTTTCAAACTCTCTAAACATGAAAACACCATCAAGCATTTACCATCTCAGGCTCGACAACAATCCATGAGATAGTATCATATTGAGATTACTTCTATCCCTTCTTCGTGCTCCTTAAACTATGGAGAAGTTCCAAACGATGTCTCCGAGATCCCACACATATTCCATATGATCTAAGATTATGGAAGCTTCCCCCCATTGGGTCGCCTCTATTCAGAGTACTCTGCGATGAGTCTCCCTTGGATCCCTTGGATATCACTATTCCAATTACTTCCCCAAGTATTTCCCATTAGAGTTATCTCCCCGGTTTCACAGCTATGATACCTTCCCCATGAGTCAGTATCATTTGCTTCCAGGTCATCCCTATTGTCATACTCTGAACAAAGGATGTTTGAGTCCCCCGTACTCCCCTGCCCCTATTCCCCATTCAATGTCTCATTCCCCTGACTATTGCACATTTCTAGTTATCCCCCTCGCGCTTCTATCAAGGAAACCTCATTTCCTTGGTAGTTGCAGGTATCCCTCTGTCGATGTCAACACATCTATTCCATAGGATAGACCCAGAGGTCACTGTATCCTGGTTTCATCCACCTCATTGATGAGTTCCTTCGATCACTTGAAAGGATTCCTTAGTGCCTTTTAGGTTCATTGTGTCTCACGTGCTCGACTTCATCTCCATCATCACACCGTTGAGATTCGTACAGGGTACTGGTTCCTTCATTATTTGGTCGAAGACCCCAATTGTCACTTGACTCTAGCACATTGGTGAGTCTATTCTTGGGACCCATACAATTTCATGTCCCTTGTGATTTCCTAGACCTCAGAACTTTAAAATGAGACCTGGCCATAAAATAGGCCCTGCAAGCTAATCCATCCAATCTTCCAATCCCAAAAGACACAAATATATATATATATACCCATTTCGAATCACATCTCCCCATTTTGGGAAGATTTTGGTCCCCAAACGATTTTACTGAATGAGGTGAGGAAAATTTTCCTCTGCTTACCCCTTGGAGTACCATTTATCCTTTCTTGGAAGTTGTCATTTCAACATCACCTGCCATAGTTCATATTTTCCCCAGATAGTAGCTCGAAACTTCTTCTACAATATTATGTCTTCTTCTATCTTTTCATGAGCCTATGATGTTAATTCCTATATAGAAGGTAATATTTGCTTAGGTTCCTGATCTGACATGGAAGGTTCATAGAATTTAAAATTTTCCATATTCACTATGGAATAAATTTGGACGTATGGGGGTATACTAAGTTTGTAGGCATTATCTCCCACATTCTCCAATGCCTCTAAAGGGCCATACCTCAGATCCTTGGTATTCTTTCTAGGACCCTATACTCTTTTCATGTTCATGTGTAACCATAATATGTCTCCCACTTTGAATTATTTTCCAACCCTTTGTTGGTCATGTCTGGCCTTGTATTTTTTATGTGACTTCTTTAATGCTTCATGTACATGCAAATGGATCTTCCTAATCCTATCAATGAAATTTTCAACTCTTAATGGTTCACCTATGGTGTCTCCCCCCCCATTGTTGTCCATATACAACATTTAGAGTTATAGGTGGAAAATATCCAAGACAAGTTTCAAAAGATTCAACACTATCTACGTGTATATCTCAATATTTGTGATCAGTTCATCCAATCTTCAAGATATATCAAAGTCTAGTGATAGTGTAGCTTCAAAGTTCCTCTTACTTAACTCAAACTTTTTTTCCACCATCTTCATATTGATACAAGTCACCATATAGCACTAAAACACCATATTTTCCACATTTACTCCTTAAAGCTTGAGATTGAGGATGACTTTATTTTCAGATGTTCTATCTTCTATGATATCAAATGGCAATTTTATTTTCTTTTTAAAATTTCACTTGCTCTTTCCAAATGTTTATGAGTTATAAAAGCTAGAAAGATTAAACCCTATTTTTCTATATCATTTTTGCATGAGTAAAAAGAAATCCCATACCTAGATTTTGAACTCACATGGAATACTTTGACATAGGCCTAATAGCTCTCTTAACTTTGTGTACCTTATGCTAACCTTGTGACCAGTACCTTATGTTAACCTTGTGACCATCATAGGCTAATGTTTTTCTTAGAATATTAAATATGCCTAATAAGTCTCTTAACTTTATGTACCTTATGTTAACCTTGTGACCATCAGAGGCTAATGTTTTTCGTGGAATATTAAAAATGCCTATTTCAAACAACATGCTTCATGTAAGTTACCTTTGGCTATATAAACTTTTTCATTATTCTGTATTCTTTATATAATCAAATTACCTATTTTCTTTTAATTCAACTATTTTTTTTCATTGTTCTTAATATTGTTAAATTACATATTATCTAAAATATTTACTTATTAAACTTTTATTTTCTTCCTTTTTCTTATATTTTTCGTATTTTCTATACATTATATTTATACGTCTTTCAATCTCATGGGTTTTTTTCCCATTTGCTACATCACCTCGTTTTCCATTGGTGACTTCAATGCTTACATGCAAATATTTATCAAATTCAATATTCAATAGAACGTGTAGTTTGGTCGATCGGTAGGTAGTACTGAATAAAACAAGGAATATGTTCCAAATATCAACAAGTAATGAATGATCTTTTCAATTTTTTTCATGCAACAGGTGGCTCCTCACCGGATTCAAAAGCTACAATTCATTTTTTTTCATGAAACGGGTGGCTCCTAAGCAGATTCAAAAGTTGTTTATTTATCATAGTGAGTGTATCTTCTCATAATCACTATATGGTCCTTCACAACAATTGAGAATACTTTTTATTTTCATATTATAAGGAGACACAAATGTAAGTTAAATTTTAAAATATGTTAATTATTCAAAAATAAAAATAGGACAATGATGTTGTTGTTTTTCAAGACTTAAAAGATATTATAAATAAAAGAAACACAAAATATTGTAATATATATATAAAGTGAAGTTAATATATTAGTGCGCTTGTGTGTACATATATGTATGTATATATGCATGCTTTAAGTAAAAACAAACACTATAGAAAAGGTCACAAACATCTCCCCAATTTCAAAATAGGAAATCAACAACCACCCACTTATATACACTTTATCATTAAGGTACAAAAGATGTTAATGCATTGAACAACTGCTATTTTCTCAAATAATACAAGTATGTAAGTAGAATATATTAATCACAAGGGAATCTACTTATATTGTTATCTTGATGTTGTTAGGAGATGAAGCTAATATCCATGTCTCCAATATTCTACTTCTAGATCTCTCGACTAGGTCCATGCACTGCTTCTACGTGTCGGGTGTATCCAGAGGTCAAAGAGGAAGCTACTATCCCCCGTCCCCATCAAGGGATGCAGGGGTGGAGTCCCTAAGGTGAACACTTCTAGACCCTTCAAATATATTTTGGTTCCTTCCAGAACCTCATACGTACTATGTAAAAAGGGAGGGACCCCCCGACATTGTAAAAAAAGAGACATGGAAGAAAGCATTGCAAGTTTCTTGTTTAATAATAATAAAATTGAAGTTTCCACTGCCCCGTAGTTTTACCTTCATACAAAGGGTTTCCACATAAATCTCGTGTTCTATTGTTATTGTTGTTTGCTTATTTTTATTTTTATTTTTTCTAACATCTAGTATTAGAGCCTAGAAAACTCCCAAGAAAAGGTTTTTCTAAAAATGGGAGCTACAACAATGACACAAGGTTTAACCTAGTTCAAGATTGAGATCTTTGGTAGCAAGGATTTCTCCCAATGGAAGATGAAGGTGGAGGATTTGTTGGTTCAAAATGACCAATCCCTAACCTTGAAAGTGGTTGCAAAAAAACCAAGCGGTATGATAGATGAGGAATTAATAAAGCTGGACATAAAGCGATTTCTACAATTTTTATTTTCCTAGTAGTCTCTGTATCATTCAATGTTATTGAAGAAAAAGAGGCAAATCCCTTTGGTAGAAACTTGGTAAGTTTTATGACACTAAATTAGCTACAATAAGGTTTTCATGAAAAAACAGTTTTATGATTTGAGAATAGAGGGTTCAACTGTGAGATCGTTTGAACGAGTATAATATCAGAACCATCAAACTTCTTTTGGTTGGTTTAAATATGGAGGATGAGAGCACAGCTATCATTTTAATCTCAAATACTTGGGATCGTATGGTGGAGACCATCACCAACTTATCATCATGAATACTAAAATTTGAAGATGTGGTAGATTCTTTACTCGGAGACAAGTTGAGATGAAAACCTCCTAGATGGATCCCTTGTTGATGTATTTGTAACTTAAGAACATATTCGGATGTATATTTTCATGGTATGTTGTTGTAACCCCATCATATGTGTGTTTACCTCCTCCTGGATGTAACTATTGTGTATAGACCTTGAGGTACAACCGTCATTGTAAGTCGGGGCAATAGTACCCAGTGTAACATCATGTAATGTGTATTTGGAGCCTCTCTAGGATAATCTGTCTTTGTTAGGGTAAGAGGTTGGCCCTATTCATGTAATAGGTCAGTCACTTGATTAGTATAAACAGGGAGGAACCCTCCCTCATTTATACACACCTCACACTCACTCAAGTTCAAATGAGAGAGAGAGAGAGACAAGGAGAAGAGATAGATAGCTGCTGAAAACTTCTTATTATTGAAATATATCATCTTATGACACAATCCTTGTGACTGTACTATTCTAAGGAAGATTGTGGGGTTTTCTCCTTTATGGTTTTCTCGGTGAAAATATTTGTGTCTTGTGTATCTGTTCTATATTATTCATATTGTTGTACTTGTTATTATTTCAGATAAATATCCTAACTAAGGTAACAAGATCTAAGAAAAACTAACATGGCATCAGACCCTCTTTGAAAGAAGGCAACCTCCACCAACAAAAACTAGGGCTTCCTAATTCAAGGTCTTCTCTCCACAAATCATCAAGAAAAGAGGGCTAGGCTAACTCTCCACACTAGGGCATATCTTTTGGTGGAAACAGTTTCAAATTTGAAAAAGTTTGAATTTGAACCTGTCACTAGTGTCGGGATAAAATAGAGCATCAAGTTTTAGAGGATTCTCACCACATTCTTAAAAAAAAAACCCAAATGAGAAACTCTCCTCAAGGAGGAACATCTTTCTATCCAAACAAAATTCCCAAACTCCAAGTTTGGAAAATTAGGGTTTCTCTAAGAAACCCTAGGTCAGGTAGTTCTGGAACTAGGTCACACACCTCAAATTGGTAAGATCTAAATCTTTGTTATTTCCATTTGAGGTTGTCATTTAAAAATATGTCTCGCCATACTCAGCTTGAGGACAAGCTTGGAGGGGATGATAACTTCCAAGCATGGAAGTACAGAATATCCTTGATCCTTGAAGAGAATTATTTGGATCAGTACATGATTGGAGAAGTTGCAGAACTAGAGGTAGATGAGGCTAAGGCTACTGATAAGAAGAAATTGGCTAAGGCTAAGAGAATCATTGTGGGTTCTATTAAGGATGACCTCATCCCTCATGTGTCATCATTCAAGACATGAAAGGAAGTATATGATGCTTTGAAAAATATGTTTGAAGGGAAGAAGATCAACTGGAATATGACTTTGAGGAACCAGCTGAAGAATGTGAAGATACATAAATCTGAGACTATCCAGTATTACTTCACAAGGGTTTCTCAAATCAAATAAAAACTTGAAGCAGTTGAAGAGAGTGTCGAAGAAGGAGAAATTGTGATGACTACCTTGAATGGTCTCCCTATATAATGGGACTCATTCATTCAAGGAATCTGTGAAAGAAGGAAGTTGATCTCTTTTATTCGACTATGAGAAGAATGCACACAAGAAGAAGATCAGCTCGTAACAAGAGAAGGGAAGATAGGAGCAACTGAAGATCAAGCTCTCATAGTTCACACTAGGAAGAACTACAACAAGAAGGAGAAGAATGAGAACTATCATTGGAACAAGAAGAAGGAAAAGAAACATAAGAATATAGGGAGATATCCTTCCAATGTTCGATGCTATACTTGTGATGAAAAGGGACACTTTGCAAGAGACTGTCCCATCATGAAAAAGAGACACCATGCTCATGTTGTCGAAGATGGTAAACCAACAAAAAAATGATTCAGAAGAGAGAAGGATGATTCAGATTAAGAGTGTGTGCTAAGTGCAGCACTTGCGGGCACCATCTCACATGAATAGCAGTGATGGGATATAAGGGATCATTCGTCAAAATGTATGAGCATGAGTCACCTCACAAGGTGAATCTTTTGGATGATTATCAATAACCCATAAAAGGGATTGGAGTAGCTTCATACAAGCTAGACTCTGGGATGTCTTTAAAGATGAAGGATGTGCTATATATTCCAATATTGAAGAAGAATATCCTCTCCATCTTTGCACTAGATGTGAAGGGAATGATAGTTGCATTTGTTGATGGCCAAGTACTAATGTGGCCTAAAGGAAATACAATAGATGATGAAAGAATGATTGGAGAATAATACAGTGGCTTGTACAAACTAAAAGGACAACCTGAACAAGCATTGGTTCATGAGTCAATAGAACCAAGTGAACTATGGAACTGAAGGCTTGCACATGTGCACTACAGATCACTACCAATGGCAAGTAAAGTAGTCTTCAGAATTCTAGATATCCAGGAAAAGAATAAAGGAAATTTCAAAGGATGTGCACAAGGAAAGAATGAAAAGAAGAAATTCTGTAGCAGTGAAAGCAAGGCTAAAGGAATATTGGAGATAGTACACTCGGATGTATGTGGACCCATGTATTCTAGATCATTAAGAGGGAATGTGTAGTATGTTTCCTTATAAATGATTTCTAACATAAGACTTGGATATATTTCTTGAAAGGGAAAAATGAAATATTTTGTAAGTTCATGGAATATAAATCCTTGGTTGAGAACCAAACTGAAAGGAAGATCAAGAATCTGCAGCCAGATAATGGCAACGAATTCACCTTAGAGGAATTCATTGAACTCTGCAGAGAGTATGGGATTAAGATGGAGTTGAGCACTCCATACAATCCTTAATGGAATGGGGTTGCAGAGCAAAATAACTGAACCATAATGGAAGCAGCAAAGGCAATGCTACATTACTAGGATCTTCCTATGCACCTTTGGGAAGAAGTAGCAAGGACAATTGTGTATGTACAGAATCATACTCCTCATCAAGTACTTGACAACAAAAATCTAGAATAGGATTTCTCAAGAGAGAAACCATAAGTCATCCATCTTAGAATATTTGGATTCCCGATTTATATACATATCCCAAAGGAGAAGAGGACCAAGATCAATCCTTCTGGGAGGAAGGGTATATTTGTAGGATACAGTGATACATCAAAGTCCTACCGAATATACTTCCAAGGATTCAAGAACATTGACATTAACAAATATGTAACATTTGATGAAGACTTGACATGCTTTAGATCCAGGAGGCTACCTATTCAAGAGGTCAAGGAACCTGAAGAAACGAAAGTCTGAGATATGGAAATTGGAGAAGTAATTCTATAAGACCATGAATATCATGACATGGCAGAACCATAAGAGCCGATCGAGACAATTCTTGAGAAGGAATACCACAAGAGGAAACCAACATGGGCACCAGAGCTCATACAAGAAGTAGAATTGTATGGCGCTTTAGAAGGAATGCATAGAGAAAGCAAAAGGCCAAATCCTTACAACAACTACGTGGCCCTACTATCTCACATCACTAAAAAGAAACCTTCCACCTATGAAGAGGATGTAGAAAAGAAAGAGTGGAAGGATGCCATGATCGAGGAGTATCAGTCGATCCTAAAGAATGATGTCTGGGATATATCTATGAGACTAGAAAAGAAGTCTGTCATGAATTCCAAGTGGATCTATAAGATCAAGCATATTGTAGGTGACAACATCGAGAAATACAAAGAGAGATTCGTAGCACGAGGATTCTCATAGAAATAAGGAATATACTACGAAGAGACATTTGCACCCGTGGCAAGGTACACTTCGAGTAAGACCATACTTGTATTGGCTACAGTTATGAAATGGGAGATACACCAGATGCATGTCAAGACAACATTCTTGAGTGGTGTATTCGAGGAGGAAGTGTACGCGGAACAACCACTAGGATTTGAGACACATGACAAATAGAATCATGTGTGCAAATTGAAGAATTCCTTGTATGAGTTGAAATAGGCACTGAGTACATGCTATGGTAGCATGGATAGCTTCTTGATGAGTCAAGCATTTACAAAGAGTAAAGTGGATTCCAACCTTTACTTCAAGGTTGAAGGAAGAATACCAGCGATGCTCCTACTATATGTCGATGACTTGTTTCTGACAAGCGAGGATGAACTCATTAAAGATGCAAGGAGAAGACTTGCTATAGAGTTTGAGATGAAATACCTAGTGATGATGCACTAATTCTTAGGCATGGAGGCATGGTAGAGTGCAGATGGGATGTTCCTTTTCAACGAAAGTATACAGTAGATATTTTGAAGAGATTCGGAATGCTAGACTGCAAGGCGATAACCACACCTATGGAATCAAAATTGAATCTTTTGTGTGATAATTCCTTGGATTCAGTTGATGGCATGATGTATCGTCAGATGATTATATCCTTGATGTATCTAACAAATACGAGACCTAGAATATGCTTTCCTATGAACACCTTGAGGTAGTTCCTAACAATCTAAGACATGTTCACCCGATAGTTGCAAAGCATGTATTGAGGTACCTAGAAGGTATAGTGGATTATGGGCTCACGTATGAAGCAAATTAGAAGATTAACCAACACGGTTATAATGATTTGGATTGGGAAGGTAGCACCACTGAAAGGAATATCACTTCAGGTTGCTACTTCATTTTGGGATCTGGCATGATCTCATGGTTTAGCAAGAAGCAATAATGCATGGTGATAAGGATAGCTGAGGCAGAGTATGTTGTTTCTTTCTCGGCTAGTTGCAAGGTAGTGTGGATATGAAAGCTACTATCTTATTTTTTATTATCTTTAGTTAGATGTTACTTGTATCTTCTATGACAATCAAAGTTGCGTGAAACTATCGAAGAACCATGTGTTCCATGAAAAGTCAAAGAACATAGAGATAAATTTCCATTATATCAGGGATATGGTGCAGAGAGGAGCAGTGAAGCTCTAGTGAGTGGCAATGGATGAGCAGATAGTTGATGTGTTGACCACGCCTCTAGCTAGAGTGAAGCTCGATTACTTCAAAGAAATACTTGGTGTGATCCATAATGAGACCTCTCGAAAGAGGCAATGATGAGTTCTAGCATAGATGGAGAGACAGATTTTTTGAGCATAAAATCCTGGAGAAGATCGTAGGTTGCTCATACATAATCAGTCATGTAGTTTGTCCTTGGATAAGTCCCGGTGAAGCTCGTAAGTTATCCTTGGATGTAATTAGTATTGACTTTGTTTCTATGCTAGAAATAGCGAGGGACTAGAACACGCAAATGCATATTGTTGTACTTGTTATTATTTCAGATAAAGATCCTAACTAATTAATCAAGATCTAAGAAAAACTAACATCCCTCCCTATATATGAGATAGTGATCTAGAGAAAGGGGTCAACAAGGGAGATCATTATCCAAATCGACCAAGACTAGAGAATACAAGAAAGGGAACTACTAGAATTCTAGGAAACTAAGGCACTCAGTGGAGGACTATTAGTATATGAAGAAGGAAAATAAGGACGAAAAGATAAATAGACCATCATTTGAAGTTAGTACAATAGATTCATAAGAGATGACAACATGAAAGGATTTATGTATAAAGAATATCATATCTCTATTATATTCTTAGGTTTTGGACTCATTTGCATCTTTATGCATGTCTCCACATAGAGACTAGTTTGTCAAATATCATCCCTATAGTGGTGGAATGGTCTACTTGGGTGGTGATTATTCTTTAGAAATTATGCGAGTGGGGAACATTAAGATCAAATTAGATGATGGAAGAGAAATGAAGTTGTGTGATGTACGATATGTACCATATCTATAGAAGAGGGAAGAGCAGAGAGGAAGGAGGTGGAAGGAGGAAGGAGGTGGTAGGTGGCTGACGTGGAGGTGTGCAGAAGGGATGCACATGGATGGAAGGACTGTGAGGAATGGAGATGGAGAGGGCAGTGAAGGGAGGTGGAGCAGTGGCATGAGGAATATGGGAAGGGAAAGGAGCATTGGTGGAGCACGAAGAGAAGAGGAGAGATGGCTTGGCAGTTGGTGCAGGAATATGAGGAAGAGAGAGGGCGTTGGTGGATGGGGAGTGCAGAGGGTGGAGATGCAGAGGGGAGATTGCAATTGTGTTTTTTTTTTTAATATTTTTTTCTTTTTCTTCATGTATATGGCCAAGGGCCTTTTTGTTTGGTTAAGGACTAGAAATGAGAGAAACTCTCAATATGATGGTTAATAACCTAAAATCAGTGAGGCTCGAGGAAAGGTCAGCTCTGATACCACATGAAGCGAATAATTATTCGCTCATACAAATATATTCACCAGAAAACTTGGTAAATTAAATGAGCCATAATACTGTATAAATTCTTGATAGGATAAAAGATCATTACAATGGTTGATGACCCGCCTATTAAATAAGGCTTTGGAATTGTGAATGAAAGGTCATGCCCTTTCATCTTAAGTACAATTAATTATGTTTTACTCTTTAGTTATTTAATTATTTATTTATGTTTGTTATTTAAAGAACTTCAGCATCCCACACCGGGTGAGTGTGTCCTATAGCGCTCGATGATCCTCCACATAATCTATGAGATCCCCGATGTCTTTCTCTTACCACCTGAATCAAGGTATCCTCCACATGCACAACATCCTTGTCAGGCCCAGTTACGCAAAAATTCCATTATGGGCTAGGTCGCACCTGTTGGGCCTTTTTGTGCGACCCAGGTCGTGGAAAAATGCTTGACATACACGCCTAGGTCACTCTTATCCCCTGAATAGGTGCTACCTAGGTCGATCCTATCTCACCGACAGGTGCAACTGGGTCATGCCTATCACACCTGATAAGTACAAATTAGGTCGTGCCTTTTCCCTTGAAAAGTGTGACCCGACCCCGAGAACCCTTTGAGCTCGGCCATGCCCCCCAGAGTGAGGAAAACCAAAAAGTAAACCATTGAAATTGACAGGCTTGATGGGAACTCTTACATGCAAGTCACAGATCAAAAAATTGTTGGTCTAGTTAGAATAAATCAACAGTTGTGTTTTGGATCCCTCCACTCCAAGTCAACACATCATAGTGAAAATGACACATGTCATGCGGTCCCCCCTATTTATACGCCTCCATTTAGTCAAACTTTTCTTCTGTGCACCACAGAGTCATCCAATGTTTGTTTTTCATGTCATTCACACCATGAGATCCTATTTTTCGTCCTCTATATGTTGGCAAGGCCGATGCCTCGTTCTCTCCCTATGATTTTTTTCAGCCATTTCCTGGAGTCACCTCAATTTACATGCTACCACGTGAATCAAACCTTATACATATTGGCATGTTCACGAGCTATCTACTCCATCCATATTGCAAACTTGGCCTTATTTTACCTCCATCCATTGTCCTGCAAAGAGGCCCCACCAGTGTTCCACTGTTATTCACACTAACCATGTCCACAACATCACCTTGTTTGGCACTTCAAACACTTCCTCCTTGTTTGATTGGCCATTACAAAGTTTTTGTTAATCTCTTTTCTAAATCCTAAAAGAATGAAAATATTGTTGAGCACACTTGCTTCCTTTCATGCTTGTCAAAGTATTTGAAAGGGTGTCCATGTGGCCTCGTTTATCTCCTTTTTTTAACTACGTAGACTATAAAAAGAAAAGGACCACCCTAGCGCTTTCAAGCTAGGAATGTTTCCCTTTGTATCCTTTTATGCTTTGTTAGACATTGGGACCGTACCTTACGAAAAAGCTCATTACAGGTTCTATTTAATCTCTTTTCCATCCCTCTCATGAAGAAAAGATCGTCGAGCAAACTTGGTTTCATTCATGCTCGTAAAAGTATTTGAATGACTGTCCAATCAGTATAGGTTTAACCTTTATTGACCTAGTTGGACCTACCTACAGAAAAGAAGTCTCTCTGCATATTTCAGTTGGGAGAGATCTTCTTTGTACACTTTTATCCTTTTTCGGGATAACAAGACTATTGTACGAAAAAGAGAACCATTGGAGTATTCTTCATTTTTTCAAACTCTCTAAACATGAAAACACCATCGATCATTTACCATCTTGAGCTCGACAAAAATCCATGAGATAGTATCATATTGAGATTACTTCTATCCCTTCTTGGTGCTCCTTAAACTATGGAGAAGTTCCAAATGATGTCTCTAGGATCCCACACATATTCCATATGATATGAGATTATGGAAGCTTCCCCCCATTGGGTCACCTCTATTTAGAGTACTATGCGATGAGTCTCCCTTGGATCCCCTGGATATCACTATTCCAATTACTTCCCCAAGTATTTCCCATTGTAGTTATCTCCCCAGTTTCACATCTATGATACCTTCCCCATGAGTCAGTATCATTTGCTTCCAGGTCATCCCTATTGTCATACTTTGAACAAAGGATGTTTGAGTCCCCCATAATCCCCTGCCCCTATTCCCCATTCAATGTCTCATTCCCCTAACTATTGCACATTTCTAGTTATCCCCCTCGCACTTCTATAAAGGAAACCTTATTTCCTTGGTAGTTGCAGGTATCCCTCTGTCGATTTCAAGACAACTATTCCATAGGATAGACCTAGAGGTCCCTGTATCCTGGTTTCATCCACCTCATTGATGAGTTATTTGGATCACTTGAAAGGATTCCTTAGTTCCTTTCAGGTTCGTTGTGTCTCATGTGCTCGACTTCACCTCCATCATCACACCGTTGAGATTCATACGGGGTACTGGTTCCTTCATATAGTTTCACGTCCCTTGTGATTTCCTAAACCTCAAAACTTTAAAATGAGACCTGCCCATAAAATAGGCCCTGCAAGCTAATCCATCCAATCTTCCAATCCCAATATATATATATATATATATATATACCCATTTCAAATCACATCTCCCCATTTTGGGAGGATTTTGGTCCCCAAAATATTTTACTGAATGAGGTGAGGAAATTTTTCCTCTCCTTACCCCTTGGAGTACCATTTATCCTTTCTTGGAAGTTGTCATTTCAACACCACCTGCCATAGTTCATATTTTCCCCACATAGTAGCTCCAAACTTCTTCTGCAACATTATGTCTTCTGCTATCTTTTCTTGAGCCTATGATGTTAATTCCTATATATAAGGTAATATTTGCTTAGGTTCCTGATATGACATGGAAGATTCATAGAATTTAAAATTTTCCATATTCATTATGGAATAAATTTAGATGTATGGGGGTATACTAAGTTTGTAGGCATTATCTCCCACATTCTCCAATGCCTCTAAAGGGCCATACCTCAAATCCTTGATATTCTTTCTAGGACCCTATACTCTTTTCGTTTTCATGTGTAACCATAATATGTCTCCCACTTTGAATTATTTTCCAACCCTTTGTTGGTCATGTCCAGCCTTGTATTTTTTATGTGACTTCTTTAATGCTTCATGTACTTGCAAATGGATCTTCCTAATCCTATCAATGAAATTTTCAACTTGTTGAGGCCTGGAAAATTGCAGGCGGAAACAGTAAGGGATTCTCCCTAATCAACGTTCCCAACTAGCCCGTTGACTGTTTGGAATAGGGAATCCGTCCGGTTTGCGGTCCGGCTACCGTAGGTCAAGAAACAAAAATTAAAGGGGTTACCGGTTGCGGCCCGGCCCACCGAGTTTTTGTATTTTGACTTATAGGAATGATATTCAAGTGCCTAACTAAATGCAGGGTGGTCAAAATGCAGGGAGCACTCACAAAGTGATGCGCAGGTTCTTACCTCTCATCTTACTCACAAGCATTCAACCGGATACAAAAAAAAAATCGAACTATATACACTATCCCTAGGGAGCATGGTTGTCATTTTGGCTGAGCAATACATTATCACATACAGTAAGAAGAATCACAGATAGCTGATACTTCTCCTAAAGCACATGAATGTTTACAAATATTCAAATAACCAGATAGCCGATCATTCTATAACAACATTTATTTCTCTTAGTGAAAATATGTCCCAGAAAACTACTGAAGAACATTTAACAAGAACGTAGGTTCAAAACATCAAATATTCTTACAGCAGATGGATTATAGCTGAAAACGAAATAGTTCCTCTTCAACATTATTCATCGAATTGCATTGGTACATTTCACTTCTTTACTCTTTCCAGCAGACAAAATTTGTAGTTCACTTAGCAAAACGAAGTAGTTCCTCTTACGAGCCAACAATTACAAAATTTTCTCCGGGAAAAAGCCCTTTTCCCAGTCCTACTTCTCTATATTTAAACTAGAACTGCTGCCCCTTGAGCTGCCTTCCCGCGTGTGGCTTTTTAGCATCCTTGACAATTCATCTTCTTCCCTGACTGTTGCGTTTTCCCAATCATTTCATAGGCGTTTATCTTCTGAACAGTAACTGATGGATCTGCCTCGTCGGTGGCTCTGTCGTTTGTTTGTTTTGTCCTTTTCCTCGCTCCCGATTGCTTCAGCGATCTATGGGAGTCCTCCTGCAAACAACTTCGGTGCATTATCCATTTCACTGAAAACTTAAACACTCAAACTTTCCAACCCAAATGATAGATCCACAAGGGGCCGGCCTGGTTTGTCCGGGCGAGTACTTACTTAGGCTTAAGGCGGCAAACTGTAAATCGGCAGTCGGCCAACTTCTGCATTGGGCAGGACAAGACCTTAAGGGCCGCAACGGCGGAGGAGCACAAGAACCGGATGATTGAGGACACGGGCGAACAAAGGAGGAGATCGGGCGTCGGGAAAAAAAAAGCGCTTCGGGAACCAGGAAGGGTGTCATAGCCGCAACGGCGAACGGCACTAAGGTCGGAGACAGGCGACGAGTTGAAAGAAAAAGTTCGGGCGGGGAGGACAAGGTCGGACGTCGGATGAAACTTGAAACGGAGGCCAACTTCCTTGCTCCGGCCGCCATGGCGGGAGAATAGTAACTTTTGAGCAAGCGATCTCAACCTTCAAAATGAATCGGGCGTCAGCGAGAACTGGACTTCGGATGAAAGACCGCTTGGGGAGCCGCAACGGTGGATGAGCTAGAACATCATGGCTTCCGATATAACAGCAAAAGGCCCGATCATAAGAAAGAATAACGATAAAAACAATACTAAGGATCAATTACAGCTAAAATCGCTTTTCCTTTACTAAGGCAAGGTTTTATTCTTCTATGACTGGTAAACCAGACAACACGACTCAAAACGCACTACGCATGGCGCACAAAAATAGCGGGTGCTTAGCTTCAAAATAAAACAAACAGAAAGCATGCTCGAGGGGTTCAGGCAATTACCGATCAAACCGCAAAAGATGAGGAGGGGCCCAGGAAATTTAAGTAAAACTAAATTCGGGGAGAACCGTTGCGGTAGCAACAACTGGCGATTACCTGGGGAACCTAGATCTCTGGGTGATTATTGTCTTTGAGTAGCAGAGTGTTCCGCAATAGCTGCATCCATCGAATTCTTTCAGCTATCAAGATTTCTCATATCACCCAAGTGCGTACCTTAATCATTGATGCCAGTCTTTTGGGGAAAAGGAAAACCGAGACCCTCAAGTCTAAATAACTATGCCGAGGCCAGAGTATGATTTTTCATTATTACCTCTGTTTTCAGGTAGCTAGCAGTGTGGACACAACAAGATTGCAGCATATAGTAAACAGCAGTATCCGTTTGTTCCTCATTTCCATGCCACTTTAGCATTTTGGTGCTATTGGACTTTTGTCCTTTCATTTGAGTCTTTCTATGCGCCTCTTCTTACTGAATTTTTTAATTCAGGATCCTCTATCCCATAGTGCCCTTTTGTGTGAGTGGTGTACTTTAAGTCTCAGCTCACGGACGGAGAGGATCTTTTGGGAATTTAGCATTTATGCTTTTATAGAAGTTTGACTCTTTATCTGCCTTTTGGCATTTGTTTCCAGGCATGGGATCATTTATATTTAATACGCTGTTCACCTTGCTTCCTCTTATGGGTCCTTTTTTGTCGCTCCTTAGAACATTTGAATGTGAAGTGGATGGAGCCCCAACATAGTACTCCAGACTCTTTGAATCTGGTTACTTCAAAGGGGTTGAGCGGGACTTCAATGCACACACATTTTATTCGAGAAAACCGTTAGGCTAGAAGAATTCTTTGAGGAATACACAGGCTGATACTCAACATATTTTCCCTTCCCAAAATACCTTAGTACCCTCCGGATGACCACCAGTTTGTTCCCTTATTGAAAATCAATACTAAAATTAAAATGAAAGAAAACGTGACTCGAAACCACTACACAGCTTATTTATGTACACATCAGAAAGCTCAAAATGATTTAAGAAAAATAAGGTTTGAGAACCAAACCATTAACTGGCAAGTTCTCCTCCCATCCCTGTAAATCTTGTAACATATAAGTAGCAGGGCCAAGTTTTGCGGCAATTTGGAACGGGCCTACCCATAACTGCTGGAATTTGGTATGCTTTCCTTTTTCATCATGGGGGTGGTCCCACTTGAGAACAAGGTCTCCTACTTCAAAGTCCCTTTTCCCGGATTTGTGCTTATCAAACCATCTCTTGAATGACTCTTGCTGCTGTTTGAAGCGTTCTCTAGCTTTGGATCTGGCTTCTTCTGCTTTTAGGAGATTATATATTCTTATTTGCAGGACCTCATCATCCGACCCCCTATACTCCTGAGCTAGAATGGAAGAAGGTAACAGAATATTGGGAGGCAGGATGGCTTCCTTTCCGTACACAAGGGTAAAGGGTGACACTCCTACGGCAGACTTAGGGGTAACTCTATCAGCCCACAGGGCATTGGGTAAGGCTGAGTGCCAACTTCGCTGGTTTTCTATGACGATCTTCTTCAGGATTCTAATGAGGTTTTTATTGGAGGATTCATCCAGGCCATTCCCTTGTGGATAATAGTTAGAAGAATAGTGTAATTTTATCCCTTTCTCATGAGAAAATGCAGTAATCTTAATGGATGAAAAGTATTTAGCATTATCAAAAACTAACGAACTTGGAACCCCAAACCTGGTCATGATATGGTCTTGTAGAAAATTGATGACTTCGTCTTCATTTATCTTGCGCAATGGAATAGCTTCGACCCAGCGGGTGAAATAATCAGTTGCAGTAAGAATATACTTGTGTAGCAGGGAGGAATTTGGCTTTATTTCTCCAATGACGTCTATTCCCCATTGCTCGAAAGGCTCAGTGATCATTACAGGCTTTAGAGGTGCTGCTGCTCTGGGTTGTCCTCCACCACATCTTTGGCAAGTATCACATTTTCTGACGTGCGCATGTGCATCCCTGAAGAGTGTTGGCCAATAGTAACCGGCCCTAAGGATTTTGTGGGCTGTAGTGTCTCCTGAATAATGTCCGCCGGCCGGACCATCGTGTAATTCAGACATTACTTTCTCAGTGTCTTCTCTTTCCAAACATCTTAGAAGGAATCCATCATAGTTCCTTCTGAATAATATGCCTTCTACGAGTTGGTAGGAAGCTGACTTTAGACGCAAAGCTCTTCTTTGTTTGGAACTCTAATGTTCAGGCAATACCCCTGACTGCAGGTAATGTACAAGGTCTCTATACCAAGATTCAGGAGCTGTGAATAAAGGACGAACATCCATTACATGCAATTCAGCTTCATTATCCCATGCCTGTTCTTCACTATTACTGCTTTCAGTCATCAGCTTGCATAGCCCCTAACCTTTCACTATAGTGGCTGGTTTGAATTCCAAATCGTATTCTTGAAGGGCTATTACCCAGTTGCCCCTTCTTTCTCCCAATTCCTTTTGAATGAGAAGAGATCTTATGGCTGGGTAAGGGACTATTACCTTGGTTTGATTTTTTAGTATATAAGGTATGAATTGTTTGACTTCTTTAAATACTGCGTATGCTTGTTTGTCAATGGCTGGGTAGTTTAATTCAGCCCCCTGTAGCCTAGTGCTCATGAAAGAAATTGGGAATTCATCACCCCCGTCTTCCTTTTGCGTAAGTACGGCTGCCAATGAATCATCGGACGCAAAAGTATACATAATGAATTCTTTGTCAAAGTCTGGACTTTTAAGAGAGGGGGCATGTGCAACGGCGGTCTTGATTTTACTGAAAGCATTCTTTTCAGTCTCAGTCCACTTAAACTGTGCGTTTTGCTTGACCATCTGCTGCAATGGTTTGACAGTCTGGGCAAAATCAGGCACGAATCTTCTTACAAAGTTTATTGTTCCCATGAAGGATTGCATTCCCTTCTTATTATGAGGCATGGGAATTTGTTCAATGGCCTTAATCCTTTCTGGGTCTATAGAGATGCCTTTCTTTGAAACTATATGCCCCAGTAACTTGCCTTCTGTGATAGAGAACACGCACTTTTTAGGATTGAGGGAAATACCATATTTCCTGCAGTGTTCAAAGATTTGCTTTAAGTGGAAGGCGTGCTCCCCTCTTTTCTTCGAAAAAATCATGATGTCATCAAGGTAGACCACCACACTTCGCCCAATCAGTCCGCGAAAAGCTATGTCCATAGCTCTCTGAAACGTCGCGCCCGCATTAATCAGTCCAAAGGGCATTCTTCTATATGCGAATGTTCCCCATTCAGTTTTGAATGTCGTCTTCAATCTATCTTCCTCGGCTACCAACACTTGATTGTAGCCAGAGAAACCATCCAACAATGAAAACATTTCAGAGCCAGAAACCATTTGTAGCAATTGCTCCATGGGAGGTACCGGGTAGTTGTCTTTGTCTGAGGCGCGATTTAGATTTCTGAAGTCTACGCACAGCCTGATCTCTCCCGATTTTTTCCTGACAGGTACCAGGTTTGACACCCATTCAGAATGGCTGACTTTAAAGATAATCCTAGCGTCCAGCAATTTCTTCACCTCGCTTTGAATTAGAGGCTCCAGCTTTGGGTGCATCTTCCTCAACGACTGCTGATATGGTTTGACGCCTGCTTTTATAGGAATGATATGTTTGATGATATTAGTGTCATAAGTTTTTAAATCTGCATACGTCCATGCAAAGACATCTTTGTACTGTTTAAACAAACTGTGGAACTTGTCTCTTTCTGCTGGTGAACAACATTTGCCGAGGTTCACGAACTTGGGCTCCGTTTCGGTCCCTAAGTTTATTAGCTCGAACTGTAGAGTTGAACTGTGCATCTTCATGTTAGCGGGTCTCCTAAATTTCTTATTTAAGTCAAACATTTTCTCCAACGTCCTGACCCCTTTGGGAATGAAATTGTTATATTTCATTTCAGCCTGATGTTCCTCATCGTCTATGATAGCCCCTTTAAAGACTTCGTCATTTGTCAAGCATTCAATTATCTGCTGATCATCGTCAAATACTCACAGGTTGGTGATCATGTCCGGTACAGAAGGCCTGAAAAGTAATTCAATAGAGCATTTGTTATTAGTGGGAACCAGCCTGGCAGCTGATGTGGCTAAAAAATCAGCGGCTGCATTTTTTATCCTTGGAATTGAAGTAATGTTAAATGCATGAAAACATTTAAGCAATTCCCATACCTCATTTTGGTAAGCTTTCAAATGAGGGGAGATACAGTGTATTTGATTTTTTATTTGCTTTACAACTATTTCTGAGTCCCCAAAAACTTTTAAATTACAAACCTATAGCTCAATGGCCTTCTTGAGTCCCTGCAGCAGTGCTTCATACTCAGCTGTATTGTTAGTACACTCAAACTCTAACCTACAGGACAAGAAGTATTTATTTTTTTGTGGATCAATAAGGACGCAGCCGACCCCTGATCCTTCTAATGTTTTTGAGCCGTCAAAATATAAAGGCCAAAAAACATTGTCTACTGAAACTGAATCTACTCCTACAGCTAAACCTACTATTTTACAGTCAAGCTCATCAGCCTGAGAAAAACGAAGGAGATCAGGCTGGGTGTTAGGTGTGCTGCTAGCCTCTTCCGCTTGATAATTCCCTGGTTCTAGTTCAAGAAAGTAGTTTCCCAATACAGATTCAACTGGTACATTCTTCCCATCCAATTGAGTGACATTGTACTTCATATGAGGTTCTCTCAAAACCTTGATCTGATTAGGACTCCCTTTGTACGGCAACCAAAGATGTGACCAATCTGTGGCAAAATACCCATTTAATTTGGCCGAGCAATCTCTGCTCAAGACCAGGCCGTAAGCATCTGGTATATCAGCCACTACAATGTTGATAACTTGGCACACTCTATCATCGGACGCCAAGCGGATTAGAACGTCCTCCATTTCGCCAACTACCTTGATGTCCGTCCTATCCAACTGCACTAC
>LPNX010840608.1:166781-182094 GCA_001517045.1 Pseudotsuga menziesii | reverse complement strand
TGGCGGCCCTCCTTCTAGCGCCAAAACTGTTGAGGCCTGGAAAATCGCAGGCGGCAACAGTAAGGGATTCTCCCCAATCAACGTTCCCAACTAGCCCGTTGGCTGTTTGGAATAGGGAATCCGTCTGGTTTGCGGTCCGGCTACCGTAGGTCAAGAAACAAAAATTAAAGGGGTTACCGGTTGCGGCCCGGCCCACCGAGTTTTTGTATTTTGACTTATAGGAATGATATGCAAGTGCCTAACTAAATGCAGGGTGGTCAAAATGCAGGGAGCGCTCACAAAGTGATGCGCAGGTTCTTACCTCTCATCTTACTCACAAGCATTCAACCGGATACAAAAAAAAAATCGAACTATCTACACTATCCCTAGGGATCATGGTTGTCATTTTGGCTGAGCAATACATTATCACATACAGTAAGAAGAATCACAGATAGATGATACTTCTCCTAAAGCACATGAATGTTTACAAATATTCAAATAACCAGATAGCCGATCATTCTATAACAACATTTATTGCTCTTAGTGAAAATATGTCCCAGAAAACTACTGAAGAACATTTAACAAGAACGTAGGTTCAAAACATCAAATATTCTTACAGCAGATGGATTATAGCTGAAAACGAAATAGTTCCTCTTCAACATTATTCATCGAATTGCATTGGTACATTTCACTTCTTTACTCTTTCCAGCAGACAAAATTTGCAGTTCACTTAGCAAAACGAAGTAGTTCCTCTTACGAGCCAACAATTACAAAAATTTCTCCAGGAAAAAGCCCTTTTCCCAGTCCTACTTCTCTATATTTAAACTAGAACTGCTGCCCCTTGAGCTGCCTTCCCGCGTGTGGCTTTTCAGCATCCTTGACGATTCATATTCTTCCCTGACTGTTGCATTTTCCCAATCATTTCATAGGCGTTTATCTTCTGAACAGTAACTGATGGATCTGCCTCATCGGTGGCTCTGTCGTTTGTTTGTTTTGTCCTTTTCCTCGCTCCCGATTGCTTCAGCGATCTATGGGAGTCCTCCTGCAAACAACTTCGGTGCATTATCCATTTCACTGAAAACTTAAACACTCAAACTTTCCAACCCAAATGATAGATCCACAAGGGGCCGGCCTGGTTTGTCCGGGTGAGTACTTACTTAGGATTAAGGCGGCAAACTGTAAATCGGCGGTCGGCCAACTTCTGCATTGGGCGGGACAAGACCTCAAGGGTTGCAACGGCGGAGGAGCACAAGAACCGGATGATCGAGGACACGGGCGAACAAAGGAGGAGATCGGGCGTCGGGAAAAAAAAAGCGCTTCGGAAACCAGGAAGGGTGTCATAGCCGCAACGGCGGACGGCACTAAGGTCGGAGACAGGCGACGAGCTGAAAGAAAAAGTTCGGGCGGGGAGGACAAGGTCGGACGTCGGATGAAACTTGAAACGGAGGCCAACTTCCTTTCTCCGACCGCCATGGCGGGCGAATAGTAACTTTTGAGCAAGCGATCTCAACCTTCAAAATGAATCGGGCGTCGGCGAGAACTGGACTTCGGATGAAAGACCGCTCGGGGAGCCGCAACGACGGATGAGCTAGAACATCATGGCTTCCGATCTAACAGCAAAAGGCCCGATCATAAGAAAGAATAACGATAAAAACAGTACTAAGGATCAATTACAGCTAAAATCGCTTTTCCTTTACTAAGGCAAGGTTTTATTCTTCTATGACTGGTAAACCAGACAACACGACTCAAAACGCACTGCGCATGGCGCACAAAAATAGCGGGTGCTTAGCTTCAAAATAAAACGAACAGAAAGCATGCTTGAGGGGTTCAGGCAATTACCGATCAAACCGCAAAAGATGAGGAGGGGCCCAGGAAATTTAAGTAAAACTAAATTCGGGGAGAACCGTTGAGAGTTATAGGTGGAAAATATCCAAAACAAGTTTCAAAAGATTCAACACTATCTACGTGTATATCTCAATATTTGTGATCAGTTCATCCAATCTTCAAGATATATCAAAGTCTAGTGATAGTATAGCTTCAAAGTTCCTCTTACTTAACTCAAAATTTTCTTCACCATCTTCATATTGATACAAGTCACCATATAGCACTAAAACACCATATTTTCCACATTTACTCCTTAAAGCTTGAGATTGAGGATGACTTTATTTTTAGATGTTCTATCTTCTATGATATCAAATGGCAATTTTATTGTCTTTTTAAAATTTCACTTGCTATTTCCAAATGTTTATGAGTTATAAAAGCTAGAAAGATTAAACCCTATTTTTCTATATCATTTTTGGATGAGTAAAAAGAAATCCCATACCTAGCTTTTGAACTCACATGGAATTCTTTAACATAGGCCTAATAAGTCTCTTAACTTTATGTACCTTATGTTAACCTTGTGACCATCATAGGCTAATGTTTTTCTTAGAATATTAAATATGCCTAATAAGATTCTTAACTTTATGTACCTTATGTTAACCTTGTGACCATCATAGGCTAATGTTTTTCGTGGAATATTAAAAATGCCTATTTCAAACAACATGCTTCATGTAAGTTACCTTTCGCATAAGCGTTTTCTTTATTCTTTATATAGTTAAATTGCTTATATTTTTTTTTTCATTATTCTTAATATTGTTAAATTACCTATATATATATATATCTTATTTTCCCTACATTGTATTTATACGTCTTTCAATCTCATGGCTCTTTTTCCATTGGTTACATCACCTCGTTTTCAATTGGTAATGCTTACGTGCACATATTTATCAAATTCAATATTCAATAGAACGTGTAGTTTGGTCGATCGGTACGTAGCACTGAATAAGACGACCTTAAATCATAGTTGGAGTATGAGACGAATAAAACAAGGAATATATTACAAACATCAACCACTGATGATGATGGCTCCTAAGCGGATTCAAAAGCTACCATTCATTTTTTCTTTCATGAAACGGGTGGCTCCTTACCGGATTCAAAAGCTACAATTCATTTTTTTCATGCAACAGGTGGCTCCTCATGCTTTAAAATATATTAATCATTCAAAAATAAAAATAAAACTAAAACTAGGACAATGATGTTGTTTTTTTTAAGAATTAAAAGATATTATAAATAAAATAAACACAAAATATTGTAATATATATATAAAGTGAAGTTAATATATTAGTGCGCTTGTGTGTACATATATGTATGTATATATGCATGCTTTAAGTTAAAAAAACACTATATAAAAGGTTACAAACATCTTCCCAATTTCAAAATAGGAAATCAACAACCACTCACTTAGATACACTTTACCACTAATGTACAAAAGATGTTAATGCATTGAACAATTGCTATTTTATCAAATAATACAAGTATGTGAGTAGAATATATTAATCACAAGGGAATCTCCTTATATTGTTAGGAGATGAAGCTAATATCCATGTCTTCAATATTCTACTTGTAGAGCTCTCGACTAGGTCCATGCACTGCTTCTATGTGTCGGGTGTATGCAGGGGTCAAAGAGGAAGCTACCATCCCCCGTCCCCATCAAGGGATGCAGGGGCGGCGCCCATGAGGTGAACACTTCTAGACCCTTCAAATATATTTTGGTTCCTTCTAGAACCTCATAGGTATTATATAAAAAGGGAGGGACCCCCCGACATTGTAAAAAAAGAGACATGGAAGAAAGCATTGCAAGTTTCTTGTTTAATAATAATAAAATTGAAGTTTCCACTGCCCCGTAGTTTTACCTGCATACAAAGGGTTTCCACATAAATATTGTGTTCTATTGTTATTGTTGTTTGCTAATTTTTATTTTTATTTTTTCTAACATCTAGTATTAGAGCCTAGAAAACTCGCAAGAAAAGGTTTTTCTACAAATGGGAGCTACAGTAATGACATGAGGTTTAACCCAGTTCAAGATTGAGAATTTTGGTAGCAAGGATTTCTCCCAATGGAAGATGAAGGTGGAGGATTTGTTGGTTCAAAATGACCAATCCCTAGCCTTGAAAGTGGTTGCAGAAAAACCAAGTGGTATGACAGATGAGGAATATATAAAGCTGGACATAAAGAGGTTTCTACAATTTTTATTTTCCTAGTAGTCTCTGTATCATTCAATGTTATTGAAGAAAAAGAGGCAAATCCCTTTGGCAGAAACTTGGTAAGTTGTATGACACTAAATTAGCTACAATAAGGTTTTCATGAAAAAACAGTTTTATGATTTGAGAATAGAGGGTTCAACTGTGAGATCATTTGAACGAGTATAATATCAGAACCATCAAACTTCTTTTGGTTTGTGTAAATATTGAGGATGAGGGCGTAGCTATCATTTTAATCTCAAATACTTGGGATCGTATGGTGGTGACCATCACCAACTTATCATCATGAATTCTAAAATTTGAAGATGTGGTAGATTCTTTACTCAGAGACAAGTTGAGATGAAAATCTCCTAGATGGATCCCTTGTTCATGTATTTGTACCTTCAGAACATATTTGGATGTATATTATCATGGTATGTTGTTGTAACCCCATCAGATATGTGTTTACCTCCTTCGGGATGTAACTATTGTGTATAGACCTTGAGGTACAACCGTTGTTATAAGTCAGGGAAATAGTTCCCAGTGTAACATCATTTAATGTGTATTTGGAGTCTCTATAGGATAATCTATCTTTGTTAGGGTAAGAGGTTGGCCCTAGTCATGTAATAGGTCAGTCACTTGATTAGTATAAATAGGGAGGAACCCTCCCTCATTTATACACATGTCACACTCACTCAAGTTTGCATGAGAGAGGGAGAGAGAGAGAAGGAGAAGAGATAGTTAGCTACTGAAAACTTCTTATTATTAAGATAGATCATCTTATGACACAATCTTTGTGACTGTACTATTATAAGGAAGATTGTGGGGTTTTCTCCTTTTTGTTTTTCTCAGTGAAAATCTTTGTGTCTTGTGTATCTATTCTATATTATGCATATTGTTGTACTTGTTATTATTTCAGATAAATATCCTAACTAAGGTAACAAGATATAAGAAAAAATAACATGGCATCAGAGCCTCTCTGAAAGAAGGCACCCTCCACCAGCAAAAACTAGGGCTTCCTAATTCAAGGTCTTCTCTCCACAGATCATCAAGAAAAGAGGGCTAGGCTAACTCTCCTCACTAGGGCACATATTTTGGTAGAAATAGTTTCATATTTGAAGAAGTTTCAATTTTGACCCTGTCACTAGTGTCGGGATAAACTAGACCATCAAGTTTCAGAGGCTTCTCACCACATTCTTCAGGAAAGGACCCTGATGAGAAACTCGCCTCAAGGAAGCACATCTTTCTATTCAAACAGAATTCCAAAACTCCAAGTTTGGAAAATTAGGGTTTCTCTAAGAAACCCTAGGTCAGGCAACTCTGGAACCAGGTCAGACACCTCAAATTGGTAAGGTCTAAATCTTTTCTATTTCCATTTGAGGTTCTCATTTAAAAATATGTCTCACCATACTCAGCTTGAGGACAAGCTTGGAGGGGATGATAAATTTCAAGCATGGAAGTACAAAATCTCCCTGATCCTTGTAGAGAATTATTTGGATCAATACATGATTGGAGAAGTTGCAGAACCAGAGGTAGATGAGGCTAAGGCTACTGATAAGAAGAAATTGGCTAAGGCTAAGAGAATCATTGTAGATTCTATTGAGGATCACCTCATCCCCCATGTGTCATCATTCAAGACACAGAAGGAAGTATATGATTCTTTGAAAAAGATTTTTGAAGGGAAGAACATCAACTAGAATATGACTTTGAGGAACCAGTGGAAGAATGTGAAGATACAAAAATCTGAGACTATACAGTCTTACTTCACAAGGGTTTCTCAAATCAAAGAACAACTTGAATCAGTTGAAGAGAGTGTCGAAGAAGGAGAAATTGTGATGACTACCTTGAATGGTCCCCTAGATCATGCGACTCATTCATTCAAGGAATCTGTGCAAGAAGGAAGTTGATCTCTTTTATCCGACTATGAGAAGAATGCACATAAGAAGAAGATCAACTTGTAACAAGAGAAGAGAAGATAGGAGAAGATAAAGATCAATCTCTCATAGTTCACACCAGGAAGAACTACAAGAAGAAGGAGAATAAGGAGAACTATCATCGGAACAAGAAGAAGGACAAGAAACATAAGAAGATAAGGAGATATTCTTCCAATGTTTGATGTTGTACTTGTGATGAAAAGGGACACTTTGCAAGAGACTGTCCCATCATGAAAAAGAGACACCATGCTCATGTTACTGAAGACGATGAACCAACAAACAAAAGATTCAGAAGAGAGAAGGATGGTTTAGATGAAGAGTGTGTGCTAATTGCAGCACTTGTGGGAACCCTCTCACATGAATAGTAGTGATGGGCTAGAAGGAATCATTCATCAATATGTTTGAGCATGAGTCATCTCACAAGGTGAATCTTGTGGATGATTATCAATAACCCATAAAAGGGATTGGAGTAGCTTCATACAAGCTAGACTCTGGGATGTCTTCAAAGATGAAGGATGTGCTATATGTTCCAATATTGAAGAAGAATATCCTCTCCATCTTTGCACTAGATGTGAGTGGAATGATAATTGCATTTGTTGATGGCCAAGTACTAATGTGGCCTAAAGGAAAGACATAGATGATGAAACAATGATTGGAGAATAATACAGTTGTTAGTGGCTTGTACAAACTAAAAGGAAAACCTAAACAAGCATTGGTTCATGAGTCAATATAACCAAGTGAACTATGGCACTGAAGGCTTGCACATGTGCATTACAGATCACTACCAATGGCAAGTAAAGTAGTCTTTGGACTTCTAGAGATCCAAGAAAAGCATGAAGGAAATTGCAAAGGATGTGCAAAACGAAAGAATGCAAAGAAGAAATTATGCAGTAGTGAAAGCAAGGCTAAAGGAATACCGGAGATAGTACACTTGGATGTATGTGGACCCATGTCTTCTAGATCATTAAGAGGGTATGTGTAGTATGTTTCCTTTATATATGATTTCTAACGTAAGACTTGGATATATTTATTGAAAGGGAAAAATGAAATATTTTGTAAGTTCATGGAATATAAATCCTTGGTTGAGAGCCAAACTTAAAGGAAGATCAAGAATCTGCAGTCAGATAATGGAAAAGGAATTCACCTAAGAGGAATTCAATGAACTCTGCAGAGAGTATGGGATTAAGATGGAGTTGAGCACTCCATACAATCCTCAATGGAATGGGGTTGCAGAACAAAATAACTTAACCATAATGGAAGCAACAAAAGCAATGCTACATGACTAGGATCTTCCTATGCACCTTTGGGGGAAGAAGCAAGGATAATTGTGTATGTACAGAATCGTACTCCTCATCAAGTAATTGACAACAAAAATCCGGAATAGGATTTCTCAAGAGATAAACCAGAAGTCATCCATCTTAGAATATTTTTCTTCCCGATGTATATACATATCCCAAAAGAGAAGAGGACCAAGATCAATCCTTCTAGGAGGAAGGGTATATTTGTAGGATACGGTGATACATCAAAGTCCTACTGAATATACTTCCCAGGATTCAAGAACATCGACATTAAAAGATATGTAACATTTGATGAAGACTCGACATGCTTCAGATCCAGGAGGCTACCTATTCAAGAGGTCAAGGAACCTAAAGAAACGAAAGTCTGAGATATGGAAATTGGAGAAGTAATTCTATAATACCATGAATATGATGACATGATAGAACCATAAGAGCCAGTAGAGACAATTCTTGAGAAGGAATACCACAAGAGGAAATCAACATGGGCACGAGAGCTCATACAAGAAGTATAAATGTATGGCACTCTATAAGGAATGCATAGAGAAAGTAAAAGGCCAAATCCTTACAACAACTATGTGTCCTTGCTATTTGATATCACTGAAAAGGAACCTTCCACCTATGAAGAGGTTGTAGAAAATAAAGAATGGAAGGATGCCATGATCGAGGAGTATCAGTCAATCCTGAAGAATGATATCTAGGATATAGCTCTAAGACCGGAAAATAAGTTTGTCATGACTTCCAAGTGGATCTATAAGATCAAGCATACTGCAGATGACAACATCGAGAAATACAAGGAGAGATTTGTAGCATGAGGATTCTCATAGAAATAAGGAATATACTACGAAGAGACATTTGCACCTGTGGAAAGATACACTTCCATTAAGACCATAATTGCATTAGTTGCAGTTATGAAATGGGAGATACACCAGATGCATGTCAAGACAACATTCTTGAGTGGCGTATTCAAGGAGGAAGTGTACGTGGAAAAACACTAGGATTCGAGACACATGACAAATAGAATCATGTGTGCAAATTGAAGAATTCCTTGTATGGATTGAAATAGGCACTGAGTACATGCTATGGCAAGATGGATAGCTTCATGATGAGTCAATCCTTTACAAAGAGTAAAGTGGATTCCAACCTTTACTTCAAGGTTGAAGGAATAATACCAGTGATGCTCCTGCTATATATTGATGACTTGTTTCTGGCAAGCAAGGTGAACTCATTAACGATGCAAGGAGAAGACTTGCTACAGAGTTTGAGATGAAATACCTAATGATGATGCACTAATTCTTAGGCATGGAGGCGTGGTAGAGTGTAGATGGGATTTTCCTTTTCAATGAAAGTATACAGTAGATATTCTGAAGAGATTCATAATGCTAGACTGCGAGGCGATAACCACACGTATGGAATCAAAATTGAATCTTTTGTGTGATAATTACTTGGATTCGATTGATGCCATGATGTATCATCAGATGATTGGATCCTTGATGTATCTGACAAATACGAGACCTGGAATATGCTTTCCTATGAACACCTTTAGGAAGTTCCTAACGGATCTAAGACATGTTCACTTGATAGCTGCAAAGCATGTATTGAGGTACCTAAAAGGTATAGTGGATTATGGGCTCACGTATAATGCAAATCAGAAGATTAACCAGCACGGTTTTATTGATTTGGATTGGGAAGGTAGCACCACTGAAAGGAAGATCACTTCAGGTTGCTGCTTCATTTTGGGATCTGGCATGATCTCCTAGTTTAGCAAGAAGCAATAATGTGTGGTGCTAAGTATAGCCGAGGCAGAGTATGTTGTCGCTTTCTCGGCTAGTTGTGAGGTAGTGTGACTACGAAAGTTACTATCTGATTTTTTTGATCTCTAGTTAGATGTTACTTGTATCTTCTGCGACAATCAAAGTTGCGTGCAACTATCGGAGAACCATGTGTTCCATGAAAAGTCAAAGAACATAGAGATCAAGTTCCATTATATCAGGGATATGGTGCAGAGAGGAGAAGTGAAGCTCTACTGAGTGGCAATGGATGAGTAGATAGTTGATGTGTTGACCACGCCTCTAGCCAAACTAAAGCTTGAGTACTTCAAAGAAAGACTTGGTGTGATCCAGAATGAGACCTCTCAAAAGAGGGAGTGATGAGTTCTAGCATAGCTGGAGAGACAAATTTTCTAAGCATAAAATCCTAGAGAAGATCGTAGGTTGCTCAGACGTAATCAGTCATGTAGTTTGCCTTTGGATAAGTCCTCGTGAAGCTCGTAAGTTATCCTTGGATGTAATTAGTAATGACTCTGTTTCTATGCTAGAAATAATGAGAGACCAGAATACACAAATGCATATTGTTGTACTTGTTATTATTTCAGATAAAGATCCTAACTAAGCTATCAAGATCTAATAAAAGCTAACATCCCTCCATATATATGAGATAGTGATCTAGAGAAAGGGGTCAACAAGGGATATCATTATCCAAATCGGCTAAGACTAGAGAATACAAGAAAGAGAACTATTGGAATTCTAGGAAACTAAGGCACTCAGTTGAGGACTATTAGTATATGAAGAAGGAAAATAAGGACGAAAATATAAATAGACCATCATTTGAAGCTAGTACAATAGATTCATAAGATATGACAACATGAAAGGATTTCTATATCAAGAATATCATATCTCTATTATATTCTTAGGTTTTGGACTCATGTACATCTTTATGCATGTCTCCACATAGAGACTAGTTTGTCAAATATCATCCCTATTGTGGTGGAATGGTCTACTTGGGCGGTGATTATCCTTTAGAAATTATGGGAGGGGGGAAAATTAAGATCAAATTAGATGATGGAAGAGAAATGAAGTTGTGTGATGTACGATATGTACCATATCTACATAATATTTTTCTCTCAATTAAGTTGATGGACAAGATAGGATATTCTACTACCTTTGGTGACAAATGATGCAAAATTACCAAAGGATCCGTCATGGTGGAAAATGGAAAATTATGTGTGACTGTGTATCATTTGTGCAGTGATACAATAACAAGTCATGCAATAGAAGCAGACTTTAGAACTGTTATGGATGCAATGATTTTGTGGCATAAACAACTTGGACATATCAATGAAAAATGTTTGAAAACTATGCATTATAGAGGTATGCATTTTGGTATTAAATCTTATTATTTAGGCTTGTGCGAGCACTGTATTTTGGTAAATAGAAGAAATTTCAATTTACTACAAACTATGGTAAAAGTTTCGGACTTTTGCAGTTTAGTCATGCTGATATATTTTGACCATTCCCCATTCCATCTATAAATGATGCTATATATTTTATGAGTTTTATAAATGATTATTCTAGAAGAGTGTGGTTGAATTTTCTAAAAAATAAGTTAGATGTGTTCGAGAAATTTAAAGAGTTTCATGCATGATTAGAATTTTTTTTTGGACAAGTCTATTTTATGTCTCATATCTTATAATGGAGGAGAATATTGCTTTAAAAAATTTGATAAAAAAATTTACATATGAAGGAATTAAGAACCAAAAGGTTGTTTCATATACACCACAACAAAAATTTGGTGTGGTTTATTGAATGGATCACAAAATCATGGAACATGCAAGACGCATGCTCAGTGCATCTAGTTCGGATAATGGATCTTGGTCAAAGGTTGTTGATACAACTATGTATATGATTAGTAAATCACCTGTAATTGTGTTGGATGGAAAGATTCTAGAGGAGGTTTGGTGTGGTAATCTAGTTGACTATTCTCATTTATGTATTTTTGGTTTTGATGCATTTTCCCATGTACATAAATAAAATAGATCTAATCTTGATCCAAAGTCAAGAAAATGTGTTTTTATCAGTTGCGGTAATATAGTAAAGGGGTATAGATTGTGGAATCCTACTGAACACATGTTGATCATTGGTTGGGATATTATTTTTAATGAAAAATCCATGTAAAGGAAATAGGTATAACAATCACATGATATTGTACCAATTGAAGTAAGAACGAGTGAAGATGGAAACAAAGTTTTTAATGAGCATGGACAATAGGGAGTTCAAAAACCACAATTCAAAATATTTACACATCCCACGAGATGTTCAATAATGTATTCTCTTGATTTACGGTCTTATTTTTCTTTGTTAACTGATGGTGGTGAACCTAGTTCATTTCAGGAAGCTAGAGAATCTTAAAATGAAGATAAATGGAGGAAAACTATGGATGAATAAATGAAAACATTAAACGATAATCAAACATGGGAACTTGTAGATCTCCCACAAGGAAGAAAAGTTGTTGGAAATAAGTGATCCTATAAAGTAAAGAAGAACAGTGATGGGTTGATGGAGCATTATAACTATCACTTGGTAGCAAAATACTACGTGCATAATTTAGTTATACATTTTAAATTAAATAATATCTTTAGTTGTGAAGATTACTAATATAAGGTTTTTACTTACACTTGTAAAAGCACATGATTTAAAGTTGGAACAACTAGACGTAAAACGTTATTTCCTACATGGTCATCTTAATGAAGAAATTTATATGGATCATCCTAAGGACCATAAATAAAGAGGAAAAGAAAAATTGATTTTCATACTCAAGAAATATCTATATGGATTGAAATAGGCAAAAATGCAGTATAGATAATTAGACAAGGTTTAATTAAAAGTTAAGTTGAGCATTGTGCATTTTATGAGAGGTTTGATCATGGAATTTTATTATCTTGTTGTTGTATATTGATGATATGATTGTTGTAGCACAAACATGGATAAAATCATTGGTATCAAGGTTTAGTTGGCTAGGACATTTGCATTTAGGGATTTAGGAGTGGAAAATAAAATTCTAAGGATGAAGATACATAAGGAAAAAATATAGATCTAGTTAATTCAAAAGTCATATGAAGAATGACAAAACCGTTAGCACCCCACTTCCTTCCAACTTGAAGTTGTCATCTAAACAATTTCCTAGAACATAAAAAAAGAAGACTAACATGCCTCATGTAGCATATTCATTTACAGTAGGGAGCCTAATGTTTTCTGAGATGAGGACCAATGATATGTAAAATATCAAGGATATTCAACTGGAATAGTTCATCACAATGAATCTTACAACTTAGCTCATTTTTATTAGTTTATTAAATAACTGGAACTAAAAGAAAAAAAACTAGAAAAAATAAATACAAAATCCACACAAATAACAAAAGATATACCCTAGGAAAATCCACTATGGGGAAAAATCCAATTCAAATGAGGACCATGCCTTGCTCTTTTCTTCTCCAATATGTAGTACACAAACAAAGAAAATGGTACTCTAGATGGAGTTACCTATGACTTTACAACCATGATTATAAGAACAAGATCTCCTACTTCCTCTATTCTATTCTTCTATCCACTTTTGTGTTGTTTTTTGAACTATGGAACAATACATAACATCAAAGGAATGGAATCCTTTGTTTTGCTAATGGCCTAGTATTTAACATAGCTCTATAGACATATAGAGTTAATTTTAGGGTTATTGTATGCCCCAAATATTGATAAGGGTTAGGGTTTTTGACATTCTAGAATTTTCTTGAAATCCCACATGTGTGAGAAATGATATTTGGCATGGAATCCACTTGGAACCATGGTGGTCAAATGGATAGATCAACTTGTGGGAGGCGTAACTTTTTCATATAGACTATAATTGAGGTAATATTTGGACCATTGGAACGGTATTCAAGTGTAGTATGATTTCATGGTACATTGAACTAGAGATGGGTTGTTTTAACCTTAAAAATTCTATTTATACCTTTGAATAGGCCTCAAAACTTTAAAATGAGACTTGCCCATAAAATAGGCCCTGCAAGATAAGTCATCCAATCTTCCAATCCCAAAAGATCCAAATATGTAATATATATATGTATATATCCATTTCGAATCACATCTCCCCATTTTGGGAGGATTCTGGTCCCCAAAATATTTTACTAAATGAGGTGAGGAAATTTTTCCTCTGCTTACTCCTTGAAGTACCATTTATCCTTTCTTGGAAGTTGTTATTTTAACGCCACCTGTCAGAGTGCATATTGTACCCTCCTAGTAGTTCTAAACATTTTCTGCAACACTATGTTTTCTACTAACTTCTATTGAGCCTTTGGTGTTAATTCATATATAGAACGTAATAATTTCTTAGGTTTTTTATCTGACATGGAAGGTTCATAGAATTTTAAATTTTCCACATTCACTACAGAATAAATTCAGATGTATGGGGGTAAACTGAGTTTGTAGGAATTATCCCCCACCTTCTCCAATACCTATAAAGGTCCATACCTCAGTTCCTTGATATTATTTGTAGGACCCTGTAGTCTTTCCCTGTTCGGATGTAACCATAATATCTATCACACTTTGAATTATTTTCCAACCCTTTGTTGGTCATGCTTGGCTTGGTATTTTTCATGTGACTTATTTAATGCTTCATATAATTGAAAATGGATCTTCCTAATCCTATCAATGAAATTTTCAACTCTTAATGCTTCACCTATGGTGTCTTCCCCCCCCCCCCCCCCCCGCCTTGTTGTCCATATACAAGATTTAGAGGTGAACGTGGAAAATATCCAAAACAAGTTTCAAAAGGAGACGTAACAATGGAAGTGTGGAATGATCTATAATAGGAGTGTTGAATGTAGATCAAGTTTTCATCCCAAGTCTTGGAATGCTTCTAATTGTATCCCCTCAAAAGCTACACCAAATTCCTATTATCTACTGAACTGTAGTTCCATTTATTTATGGATGGAATTATGTAGATATATTCAAATTTGTGTCCATTTTCTCCCAAAGTATAGTCCATATGGCATTGAGAAATCTGGTATCCCTATATAAGATTATTTTCTTGAGTATACCAAAGTGTACCCAAACCTATTCAAAGAACATGTTTGATGCTTCCTATCCTCTGATGGTATTTAAGTCTCACTCAATTTATCAAATACCACAAATAGATAGTCATGCCCCTTTTTATTGGTTATTAAATCACCCGCATGAAGTCCATGGATATTCTCTCATGTGGTCTCGTAGGTCCGCAGGTAAGGGATTGTACAAACCTTGCTTCCTATTATTGGGATTGTTGGTACACAAAGTAGGAATCCTTGTTGTCACCTTCTTCTACATGGAATTGGCCTTTCAGGTGATGAAATACCTCCTTTAAGCCCTTATATTTTGTGTATTCCTCATTTTCTGCACCATGGGTGAAATGTTCCATGTGAATAAGAGTTCCTAAAGTTGTAGTAATGGTTGTAGGTAGCCTTCAGAGCATGCATTCCAACTTGTTCGTATCACCCTTCTTATACTTGATGATTAAATGGAATTCTTGTAAGAATACCATCCATTTATAATGGATGGTCTATTTTAGTTTGATTTGGAACTAAAATATTTTAGTGGCTGGTGATTAGTGTGAATGATGGTCTCCTTTCCCATTAGATAGTGTTTCCACTTCTTAATATATTAAACTAGGGAATAGAGTTCCCTATCATAGGTAGGGTAGTTTAGCACTCCCGCATAAAACATTTTAGAATGTTAACATAATGGTCTCCCTCCTTACATCAAAACTCCTCCCATGGAATACCCACTTGCATCTATCTCTAATTCAAAAGGCTTCTGCAAGTTGGGTAGTGTAAGAACCAATGCTTGATTGATCTATTGCTTGAGCCCTTCAAAGGATTTTTGTGAGTTCTTTCTACAGTGGAAACTCTTTTTGTTGATTGTTATGGCATGGAGATGTGTAACCACATCTGAAAAGGAATCTATGAACTTCATAAGGTATTGTATTTCCCCCCAAAATATCATAACATAACTTCAATGATAATTGTTGGAGTTGGAACTTAGTTATGGCATCCATCTTTTGTAGGATCAATATTAAGTTCTCGTCTACTAATCACATACCCCAAATACACCAATGACTACTAGTTGGACTCACATTTATTCAATAGGAATTTATTTCATGTTGTGATTTCATGGAATTTATTTGGTGTATTTTTTGGGGAATATTTCATGTGGTTAATTAGAATTTTATTTCTTGAAAG
>LPNX010840608.1:89949-166694 GCA_001517045.1 Pseudotsuga menziesii | reverse complement strand
CACACACACACACACACACACACACACACACACACATATATGTATATATATATATGTACACACACACACACACATATATATATATATATACATATATATATGTATATATACACATATGTATATATCTACATATGTGTATATATATATGTGTGTGTGTGTGTGTGTGTGTGTGTGTGTGTGTGTGTGTGTGTGTACATACATAGATACACACACACACATATATCTGACATATTTTTATACCCAATGTTAATCATATGGGTGATTGGAATATGCCATTTTTAGGTGGATGTATATATGTTGAAGGTTGAAGGCCTTGTAATGAGGTTTGAAGGCCTTTTAATGAGGATTGAAGACCCTGTGATGGGGATGGAAGATTGATCCTTGCTTCCTTGAGTCCATTCAACTAGTCTCAGTTTTCCCTTATTTAGTGGAGATGGATAAGAAAGTAGGTCTTAGTGGGAAGTACTGTGGTTAGAAATATGTTATGTTTTTTAGGAATGTATGGCATGTTTGTGAGAGTTTGAAAAATGTTGTCTTTCCGATGCATGTATGGGCATGTATGTGAGAGTTTGAAAGATGTTGTATTTCTAAGGAATGTATGTGCATGTTTTTTATCCTTTTGTAAAGGAATGTATGTATTATGCATCGAGGGAAATGCATTGTTCTAGGGGGAGGGGAAAGTAATTCCCTGTATGTTAATCCCCCAAACATATGTAACATGTTGTAATTGCTTATTATTCTGGCACTAAGTGCTCGGAAAAGGGTCTTTAAGGACCAAGAAACATTATTATTATTATTATTGTTGTTTTTGTTGGTGTAAGTAAGTAATTAATAAAAAACAACTGGCACATTGGAAACTACAAAATAGTATGGGAGGCCTTGATCCACACTGTGAGGGGAAATTAGGACATTCATATCACTTTAGAACTTGTTAGACTGAGTTTGTTTATCCTAGTATATAATTATGCTTTGGTGACTTTATTAGTTGATGGTCACCCAAACATTGTACAACATACCCAACTTCTAATTATTTTTTCCTCTAGAGTTATTTTGACACCTTATGCTTGTATTTATGGGTTCCATTTGAATAATGCGCCCTCCTTAATGTGGTTTAGTGAGTTTGTAACTTGTCCCATGCACAAAGGTGCCATCAGTAGATAGTTTTATCCAGTGCATGTAAAAAAGTGTAACTACTCCTTCATTATGACTCATTTTTCTATTCTGGAAAGATGCTTTGGTTTGTGTAACTCCTCACCTCACCTCACTAATCTGAATTTCTCTTCTTGTATGAGGTGTCTCGATATGAATTCAAGTAGAGTTGGATGGTTTGGATTCATCCTCTTGGAAATTCAAGCTTCCTTGGTGGAATTCAAATGAACCTTTTATGGTTGAGTAACCTCCTTCACATAACTCAAGTTGGCTTACATTGTTTTGATTTGACCCCCTTGGGTTCGAATTGCATTCTTTTATCTATAAATCCTTGTTTGATTTCATTGGGAAGGGGTTGGTTGGTCGGTTATTGTTCATGCCATTCTTGTGAGAGCTTGGTAAGCTTGTGAGCTTGGAAAACCATGTATGCTCTTCTATGTGTGTGAAATGTGTGCTTGAAGGCACTATGATATTTTTTTTTATTTGATGTAATAATGAGCATCTTTGGTGTAGATCCTCCATATCCACTGCTAGTCTTTTTCCTTGACCCGCAAATAAATCCTGATGGTGAATGGCGATGTCCTAAGGGACCTAGGTGGTGAAGGGATCGCCATTCAACTTGGTAGTGGGATGAAGTAGAAAGTAGGTTGTCAGGAATAGATTTTTGGCTTCTCAAACTGATATTTTTAGCTACTCTTGAATACACCTCTACTTGTGTATCATTTCCCTCATCTCAGGGGTGTCCTATCCAAGAAGTTTTGGCTTGGCAATGTCTAAGGTTAGGTGGTACATGGACTGGTTGATTCCAATTGCCTCTTGATAATATAAGTGCCTTATTTAATGTTATTTTATATTTTTATATGATGTATCCATTGTTTTTATAGATGAACTATTCAATGTTGATGTACATGGTTATGCATTAATGGTTGGATGCATATTTGATGGTTTAACTGGTTGGAAAATTTTGCATCCTTCTTGTCTATCATATTTGATCTTGATGGAAACTTTTATTAGGTTTATTTATGTATTTATTTTCTTTAGCTTAACTTGAAAATTCCCTCTATGGGTGATCACGTCCATTAGATGAATCTACATATGAAACTACTGAGTTTTGATCACTAGCTGATGCATTTTTCTTTTTGAAAATTTGAATGAATGGATAGTGTTATCACCCAATAATTTTCCTATGGTTGTGGTAGGAAATCACTGGGGTAACCATTTCAGACCAACCTTTAGACTGTATTCTAGCCTATACAATCAGAGAGGGCTCTCTCTTTGTCATAGGAACATTCACATACACATTTGGATTTAAACAAGAATTAAAAAAAATAGATTTATGAGGGGAAGGGTTGTTTGGGTTTTAAAGGGTGTAAGATAAAAACCAGACAACACCATTGGAAAATGGATTCAAAACCTCAAACATTCAAGGAATTACAACAAATAATGACCAGTGATAACCTTCGTAGTCTGAGGGAAAATAGGTGTTAGTATTCAACAAAATATCTTTGAGAGATGGCAGGGGGGATGAGAAAAAGCCCAATGAGACAGAAGACACCTATCTGTGGATGAATCTCCTAAAAAAACTTTAGTAGAAGCAACAATAAAGGCTGATAACTGAAATGGAGCATCTAATAGAGGATGAATTCGAAGAAATTTACCATAAAAATAGAACAAACACATTATTTGATGCAGGAAGCGCTAAACAGAGAATAAATTCCTTGTATACAACTAGAAACATATTAGCAAAAATTACACAAACATGGAAATGAAGCATAGAAGGGAAAACAGACTGAACAATGAACACCATGATGAATCTTAGACATCGAGGGCATACTTTGCATTAATGCTCCCAAGAAAGGTTTCAGAGCTACAAAACCAAGCATAAAGGATTCAAAATGAATGTCGAACCCTTTACTCCTATGTAAAGGTTACATTTATAGGGTACTGGGATCCCGAGACCAACCCCGAAACAGATCCAAATTCAGTTACAAAAACCGGGAATCAAATGTGCACACATAAAATCCTAACAAATTCTGATATGGCATATTCACCATGATCACAAAACAAAACAGGAAAGCACAATGGGATGCACATGATGGAAAAAATGGGAGAGCCAGACACCTGGAACTCAGGCTCGCCTGATCGAAACGATGGTTCAGAGCACCTCCAATGACCTACAACAAATTAAATATTCCTTGCATCTTCCTCCTACAAAATAAACTTCAGCCGTATATCTTGATCTACGAGACATCTTAACCATCCAATGATGTATCCTTTAGCCAATTTCACAATTCACCAAATTGATAAGCTTCCTGCTCCTTTCCGTTGAGAAATCGATTTTGACCATAGATCACAAATCCGCCAAGATCTCTATCGTCCAATCATGCCAGGCCTACCCAATTTTGTAGCCACTAAAAGTTTATTCTTTCATGCATGTTTTGATCAGTGGAATTATTTTCCACCGTAGATATGATTCTACCTTTAATATGGGCCGTCAAAAATAGTGGGGTTTACCAGATTTCACAAATCGAGAGAGCTACCTATCCCTTGCACATGTTTCCCTTTTTTGCACCATTGATCTTAGGCAGACACTCTCCGAGCCATTGATCTGAGATCAAGCTGATTATCCTTATAAACCATCGCGCTTTGTAAACGTGACTTTCATACCTTCAATCTTCGAGCATGATATCTAATGGGGAGGGGACACATCATTTACGCACATTCCCCATCGCACAGGCCCTCTCCAAATTTGAGTGTGCAATTTGTCTTAGTGATTTTCATGCACACCGTCGGATCTCATCGGAGATGCGTGAATGGATGAGAGTCATTGATCTGAGATTAAAATGACGAAAAACAGATCATGGAAAACGAACTTCTATCTTTCTCAAGACTCAATTTGATCTTTTTGCTCTTGCCCTATCCTTTCCGCCCTTTAGCTTTCTGCGGTGTTGATTTCCTTCGGGTTCATCCTTAGCTATTGATCTGAGATAGAGCTGTGGGCTGCAGAATGTAGAAATCGAGATTTTGACCTTCCATAACCAATCTATATTTCCACTTTCTGATTTTTGTCGTTCTTCTCTTTTCTGAGTCATCGATATTTGGCGGAAAATTTTTGAACGTTGATCATGTGGATCATGGAAGGCAAAAGTTCTAACTTTTTATGACCAAATTCCTGCATTTTCTGCTTTCCACTTTTTCCTTTCCACAAAAATAGCGAAAAGAGGAAGGAAGAAATACCAACTTTTATAACCAAATTTTGGCCCTTTCTGCTTTCCACTTTTTCCTTTCCACAAAAATAGCAAAAAGTGGAAGGCATAAATACCAAATTTTATAACCAAATTTTGACCCTTTCCACTTCTGCCTTTTAGCTTCCCGCTTTATCCTGGACCGTTGATTTATGCGGAAGTTCTCCAAACCGTCAGATCTTGGGCTGCAGAAAATGGAAGTCAGGTTTACCAATCTTTCACAACCAAATTTGGTATCTTATTCTTTCTAATTTCCTCCATTTTGCTTCCCGCTTTTCCCTAGACCATTGATTTATCCCTGAGTCATCCTTGACCGTCAGATCTCAGACTGTGGAAAGTGAAAGTCGGGCTTACAAATTTTCACAATCGAAACTTTCCTTTTCCGCTTTTTCGCTCCTTATTTTTTCTTGGTGGAAAGGATTTGTGGCCTTTCATTTTCCTCCGCTATGCATCTAGGCCGTTCGTTCTGGTCAGCTATTAACCTTGATCAGATTTTTCTTGTTCAGACATATTTATAAGGCTAAAGCTCAGGGTCTTTTCAATAATTTTACTCTTCAAAGCACTAGATAAACCCCTTAGAACATGTAGGAACCCCATCAATATCCTTCAGAGTCATGTGATATGGAAAATTTTTCAGACCTTAATCTTTCTTTTGCTGGTCTAAACCTTTGCAGGGGAATTAGTGCAGATGCCTATGTAAAAATCTTCAATGTTTAGCATAGGTGCTAACAAATAGTTTCTATGTAGTTCTAACCATATAATGTTGTATGGATGTATATTATCACTCTATTTCACCCTTGATGGCTATATTGATCCTTGGGAATCGATGGAACCTCTATTTAATCCTGCCGAATGAATTAGTTATGGATTTGGTTGTCAGTTGACTAGTTTCCACGTGGAAATTGGATTGTTTTGACTACTTGAAATATTTGTTCGGTTATGCATATTTATGGATGTACCTAATCATGAAAGTGCGTCCTTGGTTTATTTTGAGTGCCCTGTATGGATGCTATGATTTTTATTTGGGACTCACAGTGGGTTTTGCAGGGAATTAGATGCTTATTGGATGATCTAGTTGTGAATTTAATAGAAATTTGTTGGTCTGGTCCTATGCATGAGTTAGTGTTTATAGATGGATGCTTTGTACCTAATATTATTAATTATTAAATGGTTGTAGATTTTATTTTCAGATATGATCTGATAAGTAATGCAAAACTGTTCAAGAAAGTGTCATAGATTGGATTTATGGAAGTGGCTTAATTTGCATAGTTTATCTATTAAATTTTTTGAATTGTGATAGTTTGCAAAGGAATATGTAAATATGATTTATAGTGTTATTGGACTAATTATGGTCACCTGTGATTTTTTTAATAATGCTAAGATCCAAGTTTAATAGGCATGCAAATATGGTTTAATTTTCATGCTTGCATGGTCTTCCATTTGCATGAGATTTTGAGAAGTTCTTAATTGATTATTAAAGTGTTGTAATTTATTTTTAAATGCTAAATGTTTATTTTAATTTCCTTGATGGCATTATGGACTAGCATTAGAAAACTTATTACACTATGCATTACCTTGATTCAAACCTCCCTTGCGTTTCTTGATGACCTCTGCCTTAGTTTTGGGGTTGGGGACATTAGAACTGAGAAGAATACTTGGAAATTTGATGGTTGAGAAAACAAAGCCAATAGTTATTTTGAGTGATAATCAGTGTGTTCTAAACTTAGCAAAGAATCTTAATTTTCATTAGTACATTGATCACATTAATGTATATTTCCATTTCATCAAACAATTTGTAGTAAATGACAAGGTTGAACTTCAATATTGTACCACAGAATAGCACACTGAAAACATCTTCCCCAAGCCACTTGGTCGACATAAGTTTGTAAAATTTAAAGATAAGGCTTGGTGTATTTTCATAATCATCACTAAGGAAAGAAGCTTGGTGTATTTTCATAATCATCATTAAGGGAAGATGTTAGTGTAACTAATATTAATATGGTCATTACTAGTAAAAAGGAATATATATTTAATAAATGAAAAGCACATTAAAAAGTTTCTTTTTAAGTCAATAAATGACTTAAATGAATTTAAACGGGAAAAATGTTACGTAACCTCTCGCTTTGTTTCACGTGTGTACATGTAAGAAGAATTATTCTATCTAATGCACAAAATAATTGATGGTTCTCTCTCCTATTTTGTATAGTTATTCCTCTCTCTTTTAGTTTATTTTCTTAATAAGAAGTCCATCACTATCCTAAAGCAATCGGCAAGGATACAGATCATAAGTTTGATAATTATGTAATGGGGCCTGTATTTCCATGGAGAAAATATGATCACTTTGTGCATATCAAATAGGCTGGTGATAATTTTGTTAATGTGGTATTATATGTTGTTACTTGGAAATAAGAAGGAAAAAGTTAAGAATGTTAAGTATCAACTATTCTCTCAATCCAATATGAAGAATATTGGTGCTTCAAATTTATTTTGGGTGTAGAAATAAAAATGCATCATTTAAACAAGAAACTTTGGTTAAATTAAAGGAAATATGTTCAAATGATATTGGAGGTTTAAAATGTAGGAATGCTATATTATTAATATTCATATCCATGTAGTATTAAGGTTATCTATAAAACAATTCCCCAAGATGGAAAGTGGATGGTGAGGACATGGCTCGATTTCCTTTAGGTATTAGATCATTAAGTGATTAAGAAAATAAACAAGGAGTTATGAGGTGCATTTTTTAAGGCCACAATTGGACATGTGCCTCGTTTTTCGAGAACATGGTTGTTGAACATTGTTGTAAATTTAATAATGATCACTTAGGTCATAGTTATGGGGAGACACTAACTAAAGAGGTGTAGTCTAGTTGTAGTAGGCATAGGTTGGTTACACCCCTATAATTGAGGAAAGGCAATGTCACATGGCTTAGAGTGCGGAAAGTGAACTTTTTTTAGGTAAGACATGTAGGAACATAATAAGTAGTATTAGACCTAACTCAAGAATTCTTGACCACATTTTGGAAGTATATGAAGGAACATAACATTTAGTAACAAGTTTCATAGGTTATCACAAGATTTAGCTAGATTTCAAGTGGAAGGAAGCGAGTTTGATGCCTTGGTGTAGTAGGAAACAAGGACACATCGATCCAATAGAATTTGGGTAGCTCCTTCTTCATGTTTATAGGACTACAAAATACAAGTGGAGTTTGATGAAGAATTTATTTTGGGTTGTCTTGAAAGATATTGATGTTGAATTGCAACAATTGCAAACTTGTAGTAGGAACTTTGGGTGGAAAAAGAAATCTTGGAATAGGTGCTTCCTTCCATGGACTTGGAAGTGTAGTGGGTAAATTAAGTCTTGAATACTTGAGTGTATTATTTAAGTGTACTTGGTATCTTGAACCATATTTATGGATGTTCCATGGAAGATGCAAAGGAAGAGTCTTGGAAGACAAGGTTGAAAGTAATAGTGGTGATATGGGAATAGTTAATCCAATTGGTCAAGGTGATGTATTAGGATCACTTCACTAAGATGGAGACCAATGAGTGGTTTAAATTATTGATTCAAAGGTTTGAAGTTGTGACAAACCAAGTAGAGGCACAGTTGCAACCTAAATTCAAATCATTTAGTGGAGTGAAGTATGCCAAAAGAAATGGAAACATCTCAACAAGGAAGTATAAAAAAATGTGTAAGTTTAGAGGTAAGAATATTGTTTGTTTCCTTTGTTACCAAGAAAATGTTCATATAAAATTTTCTTTGAAGGAAATTCTAGAATCCTTGGAAGAAGTCCATGTATAAAAGGATTCATAGGTAGATTTGGAGGTTCTAGGTTCCCTGGCAATTGGTTTATGAAATTTCATAAAAAGAGGTCAAGGACATGGTTTTCAAGGTGAAAGTAGGCATGAACTTTGTATTTTGAACGTTATAGTCAATTGCTTGAAAGTGATGTTTTTAGTAGACAAACTTTAAACCCATATATTTATAATTTAATGAACTAATAAAGGAATTTATCGTAAGGATAAGAGTAGCATGGCCTCATTCAAGATGGTGAACTTTGTAGTGAAGGTAGCAACCAAAGTAGTTCTTTTTTCACCTTTTGAGGTTGGGGAATGGTTTGGTGTTTTAGAGTTGGAATTGGTTCAATTGAAAGAACATAAAATCATCTTAAGATCAGATTCTGAAAATTTCCAAAGCAATTGTTTTTCCCCATGAAATTTTTTTATGTTCTTGGATGGGACCAATACATGTGGTTTTCCTATGATGAGTATAAACAAGTTGGGGAGGGTGTCAATAGTTTCAATTGTGAAGATGATTGAGGTAGTTATCGATCCCATGAACACACATTTTTTTCACACAACAATAAGAAGACCTATTTTTGGGTAAAGGAACCTTAAGTGTTCATGAAAGTGTCTCCCACATAGAAAATATGTTGGTAGCATTGGAGAATTTAACAAACATAGTCTTGGAAAAAGTTGTTCGATTGTGTTCTTTAGTGAAAGAGGGGAAGGATGTTGGAGGTAAGTTGAATGCTACACTAGTAGAAGATACAAGATTTTGTGACAAAGGATTTCTCCAAGGTGAATCCTATGGAATTAATGATTATACACAAGATAAGAGAACTCATAAGGATTCATTTTTTTCAATGGAAAACAAGATAACTATTATGTATCAGCAATGCAAAGAGACATTCATTCAATATAAATATTACTTACAAGATGGTGGGTTAATTGAAGGAAGAGTATGTGAATCCAATCCCCTTATGGATGTGCTTCAACATTATATATACCAAGAAATTGAGGGTGTTATTGATGGTGTTTCAATTGTATAAAAAAACTTAGATGTGACAATCTTAGAGGTCACTAAGAAGGATCAATTTACTATTAACAATAAAGGGATGAGTAATTCTACTAAGATGTGAGTTAGGAGGGTACAAAATAATAAAAACATCCAACTATGGAAACTTTAGTGATTATGGACATAGTGAATGATTTAACATACCTTGGTGAAGGCAAAGAATTGGAATATGTGGCTAGGTAGTGCATAGAGTGTTGTAAGGTTGTATGGAGTGAAGGCTACCAATTTCCCACACGCCTATTGAAAGAACCCTCAAGGAATTATAGGTTTAGAAATCTAGTTGAATATCGGATAAATATGAGGAGTATTCTAAATCCATCACTAGGTTCTTAAGTGGTTCTTAAGGAGAAGGATCGAGTATGAGAATCTTGTTGAAGAGTTAGATAGGGAAGGAATTCTATTTTATCATGATGATAAAACTTGTGGTGGTAGAAATCCTTGTTGGGCATCATATTCTCTTCATTGAGGCTAGTTTACATGGATTTATGCCCAAGGATAGACTAGTGGGAATGAAGGTTCCATTATATTGGTTCCTTGTATAAGTTTGTTGAGTTTGATAGGATGACTTAATAGTATTGAGGAGTGTGTAGAGACATTTTCTTTATTGAACAATGTTATACAAGTAGACTGAAGTATGGATGGAAGTGACTACTTTTGGAATGAAAAAGTGCACTCATGGTTTAGATATGATGGATGGATTAGATACCCAACTAGTTTTGGACATGGGGTCCGAGAGTGTACATAAGCATGGAATATTAGTCAAAGTATTGAAGAAGTAGAAAGTTTGGGGAAGTGCAAGATTTGATAGTTGAGTGGCCTTCTTGGTGAAGGTTCATTTGTAGAGGTAGGATCTGCACCTAGGAACTAATGTGCATCATAATTTGAGCATAAGCACTTAAATTAGTATGATTTTGTAGAAAAGGAGAGTTACATGGAATTTCTAGTAGAAACATTTGTGAAATTGATAGATTCAACTGTACATGGATATGTGATGAAGAAACTATCTGCATTTCTTGTAAATCATTAGGGTACACAACAAAACAAATATGACATCCAAAACAACAACTAATATGCCAATTATTACAGATTTATATTTATTCCACAATTAAAATAAAAAAAATAAGATTACAATCGGAGTCAAAGCTCTATTCTAGTTGGTTACTCAGTTGACTATTATTTCCTTCTTTAGTCAGACACGTAGCGATTTTACTCATCGGTTCAAAAACTATCTCTATGGAATTCCACTGGTATTTGTAGTTGGTTCCTTCTTATAATTCCCACCTCTAGGTATTCTAGAATCCTCTTGGTACTTCCTGGTACAACTGATATTCATTAATTCCTTATCTACCCTCTCTTGGAATATCCCTCCATTTGGAATCCTTCAACAAATTCCTTAACTTCATAATAATAACACCAACTACCTATTCACTTCTCAACCTTCTATGCCTTGGTTCCTTTGTCAACCATTATACATTATCATCGGTTAAAATCTAACTGCTACTTTCCCTAGATTTGTTTTGTTCCAACCATATCTGCTTCTTTTATCAACATGTGCTAACTATCCACATTTTTTGTTGGTTCAACCTGTCATTGATATATTGATTGTTGTTGTCAACTATATCTCATTGATATCATTTATACTTGAAACAATTATTGGTATGGTCTCTTTCCTCAACCACTACTAGTCGGTATCCCTTGAATACCCATCATTAAATTCGAGGATCATAATTCCACTTTGGTCCTTTCCTAGAAATTATTGACACCCTCTAGATGACTCTAATATTATTGACCTCAACATTCACAGTTAGGTCCAGATACCCTTGAATCAATCTCCTCATGTTAAAAATAACTACATCCCCGGTTCTAAAATTCCTTGAGCTTCTAGTCTTAAATCCATGTTGCTTATTTTAGACTTTTAACATTCTGTCTAATCAAGTACTTTTTCTTATTTTTCATTTTGTCCTCCTGACTTCTCGTTCGCCAAGAAATTCTACAACTTCATCCATTAGTCAGTGAGGTGACTGATTATGCTAATAAAATGTCAAATCACTTCTACTAGTCGATCCTTGTTCATACTTATACGTGTCAAAAACATTGAACATTCGTGAAATGTCCAACTCCTCTGGAAATTCCAATACATAATTGTTATTAGAAACTTTTCTTAGGATTTTACATGTCCCGGTCTTATTCAACTTCAACTTGTTATGCGTTCCTCTTGGTAACCTTTATTTCTTGAGGTGTGCATACACCAAATCACCTTTTGCAAAGGATTTTCGTTTTCTCTTATGGTTGGCTCTTAACTTGTAAGTGGCATTACTCTTCTCCATGCACTTGCTTCATATGCTCAGAAAATGACTCTATGTATGCACTCTTCTATGTTCCTATTGGTATTTTCACCAATTCGATTACTCCATATGGATTTCTTCCTTACACAATCTGGAATAAAATCATTCTAGTCAATTTGTTCATAGAGTTGTATGAATTGTTTTTTTGTGCTAACACATTTTCCTATTTCTTCATTCGGTCAATGACCAAGCACCTCAGCAAGTTTCCCAAACTCGTGTCCACAACTTGATTCTAGTCATCAATATGAGGATGGTATGTAGAACTGAACTACAACTTGGTATACAAATTCTTCCACATTGTTCTCTAGAAATTACCCATGAGCTAAGTATCTATGTTTGAAGTTATTCTCTTTAGCAACCCTTTCAATCTCACAACTTCTTTGAAAATACAACAAAAATATCGGTGACATCATTTATCTTCTTACATGGAATAAAGTGTTCCATTTTTTGAAATCTATCAATTACCACAAATATGGATTCATTATCTTGACATGTCTTCACTAGACCTAGCACAAAATCCATGCTAATATGTTCCCATAGAAACTTTGGTACAATTAATGGTGTATAAAAATTCATATCCTAACTTCTACCTTAAGCATGTTGGCATGATTATAGTGTCAAAACCATTTTTTCACATCCATCACCAATCCTAGCTAATAATACCTCTCCTTAACCAACACCATCTTCTTGTCGATGCTAAAGTGTCCTGCTAATCTTCCATTTGCAATTCCCTTATTAGATTTTATTTAACTGATGTATAACTGATGCCTTTTGAAAAGGTATATTTCTTGGATTAAATATTCCAAGTATGAAGTTCCATTGACACTCCATGGATCCTTCAATGAATTCCATGCCTAATCAAAATATTCATCGAATTCATAGTTGTCCTTCATTGAGTCTAACACCATTGACTAAATAGTCATTGTTCCCAACAATGTAGCTTGTCAAGTCAATGCATATATGGCTCTATTCAACTTTCGTGACTTGTTCTACAATACAAAAGTAAAACACTAGAAGAACTTGACCCACTTTATATGTCATGGGTTCAACTTCATGCAAGTATTCAAGTACCTCAAACCCTAATAGTCGGTAAATAAAACAAGAGTCTTTGGGAAACAAATAATGCCTCAAGTTATTCAATTCATACACAATGGGATAAAATTCTTGATTGTAGACTGGAGTATTTTTGCTTGGTGTCATCCAACTTCTCTCCAAAAAATGCAATTGATCAACCTTCTTGGCTCAAAATTGCTCCAATTTCCAATCCACTAGTGTCGCAATATCTAGTCAAAGTTTACGAGAGCTAAAAATGGATGCTTTGTCACTTTTCACTTCAACAGATCAAATTCTCATTAACCTCTTTCAACCAAATTGAACTCACCTTTCTTCATGCACACTGTCAATGGTGCACATATCCGACTAAAATATCTAATGAACTTCATGTAAAAACTAGAAATTCCAAGGAAACTCCTTACCTCCATGGAGCTTGTTGGTTCAGGAAACCCCAAAAATACTTTGAACTTCTTTGGTTCCATCTTAATTAGTCCCCAACTTGAGATTATGAATCCCAAGTATATCAACTCCTCCTGCATGAAGGAACATTTATACAGTTTTACCAACAACTTTTCTTGACTCAACATTTGCAACACTTGTCCTCAAGTGATCCAAATGTTTGACCTTAGTATTTCTAAAAATCATAATGTCATCAAGATAGATAACGAGAAAATTCCCTAGGAATGGCTTCAAAAATTTGATCATCAACCTAATGAACATGCTTGGTGGATTGGTCATCCCAAATGGCATAACCAACCACTCATTAAGGCCCTCCTTCATCTTGAAGGTTGTATTCCACTCGTCATCTTCTCTAATCTTGATCTAGCGATATTCACTCTTCAAGTCCATTTTAATGAAGTACTTTTCTCCACTCATACAGTTGATCAACCATTAGGGTACTTTTGAGGGAAAAAATGGGCCTCAAAACAATTATTGTACCATTAAAATTCACTTTATAAGAACCAATAGGATTCAAGATGATGATGTCAACCATAAGGGTAAAATTTGTAATCAAAATGGAGGGAAAAAGAAAAAACTACTTTTATGTATCGTGTTTTTGACACATTTCCTTATCGGTTCACCCAAATTTCAAGCTTGGGGACTCATTGGATGTGGAATTTAATTCCGCATCTATCCCATAACCACACTGCATACTTTTGAGGTACCTCATGTCACATTCCCTCCCCTCATCCCGATGATGGAGAGGACATGACCTACACTGCTGATACTGTCAAAAGGGAAATATATCCCATGAACATGATAAATAAGAATGCATTGAAGTAAGAACATGCATAGATGCATAAAAAATTTAATCATAGAATGCATTGAACATAAAATACAAATGCAAATGCATAATACATGAAATAAACAATGAAATAAAAACAAATTCATTCCAACATTCAACACGTTCATCGTAACTCATTAAAAAAAATACAGTTGCAAAGGTAAATACACAAGAATGCTTATCTTGAAAAGAAGCTGGCCCGCAACTAGATATGTCACTACAACGTTCCACCCAACCATATGCCAGTGTGCTCATCAATCTATCAGCATCACTACCACCCCTGATTTGGGCATGGTTTACACAAGGAACTAGGGAACAATAGGATTACACACAACAATACCATACTTCCACAGTCAAGCCAACACACAGTTGGGTTTCACAGACTTTCCATCCAAGCCAATGAACAACTGGATTTCACAGGATATTAAGGAAACAAGCCAATTACATAGGGGTTCCTTGGACTTACTCAACCAAGCCAAACTTTACATCAAACACACAGTCAACCAATTAACAAGTTGGTTTCTTGGACTTACACAGCCAAGCCAACCTTCTAATCAAAACACAACCAACCATCTAGCAGATGAGTTTTCTCAATATGCTAAGGAAACAAGACAACACAAGGCATTCACATCCAAACAAAATCATACCATCAAACATAGGGGCTTCTGGGAATTAATCAGACAAGCCAACACAAGGATTCACTTCACAGCCAAGCACAACTGTTGGGTATGAACAAAACGTTCCTAAGAAGCCAAAATGAAAATGGAACAAGCGAAAAAACAACCCTGGGAACCAAAATCGATATCGCAAAATGTTCAGGGACATTCAAGAGAAAAAATGACCATCGTTCACACCCAAATCATGAATCCCAAAATTAGAAAATACCTATGGGAATTTCGGGAGAAATTTGGCCTCAACAAACACCCAAAATGTAAATACATGTTGCATATGCACTCAAAAACACAAAACGACTTCCCATCCTTGAATAAAAATGGAACAACGATAGAAACATGGAGGAGAACTCCCATCTTTCTCTCAGGGGAAAAAGTGACCTATACAAAACCCCATCTCATGGATTTGAATTCAGAAATCGTCTGCTGTATTGACATGGACAAAAATGGCCTCTTCAAACCCTGAAACCATGGTTCCCTTCTTCTCATTCTCCAAGCCACACAGAAAATTAATTTTGGGCATGGAGAAATGAAGAAATGACAAGAAATCGTGAGGGAGAGAGCTCATCAAGCTTCAGCTACGTGAGAGAGCCCAACATGAATGAGAATGGGTGAGGAATGGAATACATGGGTGAATAATGGATTGGTCCTACATTCCCTAGCATTTACTTACCCAAGAATTCAAAAATAGGTTTTCCAAAAATGGGTGGCTTCCCAAATTTGAATTTGACTCCCATACTCTTCCCATCCCCATGCATTAACTTCCCCAACCAATTTCTAAATGATTGGGCATAAAAGACAAAATGGGTAGTTCACAGTTTTATGGGTTCTCCCTTGACATTTGGATTTTCCCCATTGGATCAAGGGTTTGAATGTCGCTCCCATATTCCTTGTGAAATCATGCCCCCGTCTCTTTAACGTTGCGGTGCATAGCTAGTTGTGGTATTTTTATTAATTTGCATTTTTACATGATGTCTCAAAACATATTGTTCCTGGCTAGCACATAAACCATCAACATTGATTTTAATCGCCGATACATAAGACACTATATCAATGGTGGGGCCTTTGCCTTTATCTCCAAACCATGATCAAATAAAAATATTTACATCATGTGTAATTCAATACCATGGTGTCAAAACCAGGGCACACATTCCCCTCCCCCTTGGGGTTAAAACCGGGGTATTACACCTCAAAACCCCCCTAATGCCATCCATTCTTGGTCATGGAAACCTATAATCAATAGTGATCATATTTATGGCCCTTGAGTTGCTGCACATCCTCGACTCTCCTCCTTCCTTTGGTGCCAATACATCTAGTATTGTACACAGAATTGGACTTTATTTGATCAATCCTTTGTCCAACAACTTCTGGACCTTTTGGTCCAACTTGGTGTTTTTAGTTAGTGTCATTCTATGTGGCACCCTGTTTAGTAGACTCAATCCTAGTGTCAAGTTGATCTAGTATGATATTCTCCTCATCGGTGGTAATATAGTCAACATATCATCAGATAATATTTCCAAGAAGTTGGATAGAAATCCCTCAACTTCATTTGATAGTTTTCTAGTTGGGCGATCCACACTTAACCCTTTTGGAATGGATACATAAAAACATCATTTCTTCTTTTCCTCCTTTAGGAACTATTTGTATGAACACATCAACACCATCTCTCCTAGTAATCACTTTCACTTCCCTTATTACTCTGATTCTCCTCTAAGGAATCATCTTTTCTCTCTCTTCATCCTTCCATATGGTGACAGTAGTCTGATGACCATCATAGATTATGTTCCTATCGTATTTTCATGGTCTCCCTAGTAATAGATGACAAGAATCCATGGGAACATCACACAACACACTATCATGGAAGTGACCAATTTTGAAATTTATCAAACATTGTCGAGACACCATGACATGATGTCCCTTCTGCAATCATGACAATCTTTAAGTGTTTGGGCTAGACCTAGTTTCTCAATGAATTCAGTCTAGACAAGTTTCTTAATTCCTCCTCCATCAAATATCATGGAACAAACTCTATCTTTGATCCTCACTATGGTTCATAAGATATACTTCCTTTGCAATGGTTTGTTCTCCTCTTGTTGAATCATTAGTGACATATCCCATCTAGGCATAACACTTTTGCAACCCTCAAGCCTTATTTCATCATTACTGCTCCCAAAAGTTGAACTTGTCTTCTTGTTTTTCTTGTTGGCTTTTTGAATTCAGGCCTTTGGCCAATTTGCAATGAAAAAATTTATCTAGGTACTCATATGCCTTGTGTCCCAACTCTTAAAACTCGTATTAGACAATTTTGGGTGGATCTTCCCTCCTCCCTCCAAAAGTACATCTTTGACCAAAATTTCCCCGACTTATGGGATTTTATCCACCCCGTATGTACTCATATATAGCATTCCTATTCATATCTTCATATTTTATTATTTCTCTATTCTCTTCTCTCTTTTCTTCACTAGTCTTTCTTCGAGCAGAAACAAACTTTTGACTTTGAACAATCAACTTCTTTTTACATGTAGAAGTCTTCCTAGACATTTTCTCCTCTACCTTTAAGTCTAATTGGTAAGCCTCTCCAACTATCCTAAACCTCGATAAGCTCAATTCATCTTGAATGTAACATTTCATACCATTCACATATCTCATGACTATTTCTTCCCCTTTGTTATTTTGTCCCAACCTAATGAACAATTGATAGAATTTTTTCATGAATTCCTGAATAGTCATCTCCTTTTGTCTCAAGTTCTTCCATTTTGTGAATAAGGAAATCATATATTCAGGAAGGAACTTGTCCTTCAAGTTGGAAACCATTATGTCCCAATTTTTTACCTTCACCTTCCCTTTCCTTACCCTGCCATCTTGTACATTGTCCCACCACAATGAGGCATGATCTTTCAACTTTCAAATTGAAACCTTTACCCTTTTAGGGTCTTCTATCTACTCCATATCAAAGTATTTCTTCATTTCTCTTATCTAGTCTATGAATTCTTCAATTGTCAATATTCCTCAGTAGGTCAAAAATTCTATCTTTGACCTACCCTTTACCTCATACAATGCTTTCAATAGTTTATCTCCTTGGTCTTATTTCTATCCATCCTTAAGATAATTATGTTCATGCTCAACCTCTTCATCACTATGGTCAATGGTTCCAACAACAAATCCCCTCTTTTGGGATTCATTTACAACAACTAGTTCACTCTTCAGACTCCACATGGTTTGAACACATTCTTCCAATGTTTCACAATCAATGGTCATGTTTGTGCTTGCACACAACCTTCATTGTAACGTCCCCGACCCTTCGATTGACAAAGAGGATGCTACATACACCAAACATTCGGGAAACTAGCCCCATGAACATGAACATACATACAAATTGAATAAAATGCATTGAACTAGAACATGCACAGATACACAATCGTTTACATACACATCGGAATCAAACATACATTCAGTCAACATTCAACATGTCCATCATCATAATTCATTAACAATAAATATGATTGTAAAATAGATTAGTCAAGTATACTTATCTTATGAGAATTGTCCCGCAACCAGCTACGTCACTGCAATGTTCCACCCAACCATAGGCCAATGTGCTCCTTAATCTCTCAGCAACAATTCCACCCCCGAGCCGGGCATGATTCCCCAAGGAATAAGGAACAAACAGGCTTACACATAGCCAAGGATACACAGATCAGCCAAGCCAACATACTTGGGTTTATCAGGCCATCAATGAGCTGGGAAAGGCTAAATGCTAAGCTGGTGAGCTCATTACAGAGCTAGGTACACCTACACCAGAACTAGCCTGACTTCTAAGACACCCACACACACCCAACACAAGGAATCAGTCCCTTCTCTATTACATAGTCCCTCAGGCCCTGACTTCCCTTCCAGTGCTATTCAAGGGTTGTGGAGAAGAAAGTTAACCTTCTAGCTCTGTCTGTGTGGTTCCCAAACGTATCAGGTTTATCAAGCAAACCAAGACCTCATCCCTACTCCAACACAGTCCAAATACCAACCACTACATACACACAATCAAATAAGCGATTCACAAATTGGACAGGGAAAAAAATTCCTGAGTCGTTATTGGCCCTATTGTGGCCAAAACGACTCCAAAACAACCTACACCAGTCCCAAAATGTAAAGACAGACACAGCCAACCAATATGAGGAAACAAGAGCCCCTTCTCAACAATGAAGCAAAAAGAATACATAGCTCAAACGTGAATGGATCATTCACAAGAAAATCATGAAGGAACCCACATCACCATTCTCCCAACTACGGCATGTGCACCCACAACAATCGTGAACGCTAATTCATAGGAACAAAATCGTGGATGACAGAAATGGCTTCCCCAACTCTCTGCATGAGGAAAAATGATGGAGAAAATCCTGGGCGTGAGGATGAGCAGAAATACCGTCCCTACGTGAGGATGCAAAACAATGGAAGAATGGGGTCGTTTTCTTCCTGCCCATGTGAAGATGGAGAGTCTGCTAGTGGAGTGGGCATGTGGGAAAGGATTGACAGTCTTGCCATCCACCACTTCCTAGCAATAACTACCCTCAACTAACATCAATAGTTTTAAATGGGTGGTTGACACATGGCTTTTTCCCCATTGGTTCAAGGTTTAACAATTCCCCCCCTTATCCTTGGGAAAATCATGCCATTTTCATTATGGGTGCATTGACATAGCTGGTTGGGGTTTATTTTAATTAAATATGTATATTTACATTATGCTAAAACTAATATGTGTCGTATGTCACGATATACCATCGGCAACGATTTCAATCGCTGAACATAAGACAACCAAATCGATGGTGGGGATTTTGCCTTTAGCTCCGCACCATGATTAATTACAATATATACATCATATACCTTTAATGCAAATGGGGTCAAAACCAGGGTGTTACATTCATCCTATACCACAAGAAATGACACTCCTCTAAGCCATTTCTCATACACATTTTAGGGAGATCATGTACCCAAGGGGCTAGGAGTTCCAAGCCTTGGAATATTTCAAGGAGTTGGTTACATAATGAGTGGAGTGTATTTCATGCATTGGGCATAGTGAAAGTAATAATAGAAGAAAGAATTGGTTAGGAACCTCTCACATATATAAGGAGGATGCAAGCATTGTGCAAAGGAACTAATTTATATATTCCATCAAGGAGTGATCAAGCAAGTGAATAAGGAGTAGTGAGGTTCCAAGTTTGGTTTTTGGAACAATGAATGACTTGTACATAGGTGGCGTTTTATGAATTTTGCATGGAGGACATAGAAAACCTGAAAAGCATCTAACGCATGCTAGAGCTATACTAAGACTATTTCATTTTAAGGATTGGATTTACAAAAGGTAGTCTTGTGGGTGTTTTAGGGGTCGATTTATGAAAGCGATGTGGAAATAAGATATTTGTTCAACTAGGAACTACTAATTCAACTCAACTCCACCCAAGTGCACCTTCACAACTCATCCAATAAAACCTAGGGTACCGACACAAGAGAGAAAATATCGACCGGAAAAACCTTCTATGCAAGTGTTGTCTCAACCGAGATACCTTATGGGAGTTTCAAGTAGCGGAGAAAGGGGATATTTCCCACAAGGGATTCACCTTGTTGAGAAATATCTTATCACGTTCATTCATAAAGGTTTTTTTTTATGAAAAAAAGGTCAATATAATGTACGTATTGGGGGTTGAGGAGTAGGGTATGGGGGATTTATAGGTATTGGGGGTGTATAAAAGGGGTTTCTAGTAAAAATAGGGAATATATCGTAAAATTAGGGTTTTTTAAATTAGACATATGTATTTGGAGGGGTGCTCAACAAAAGGGGTTTTGTAGGTAATTATCAATATCTATTGAAATTAGGGGTATACTCTAATATGCCACAAACAAAGGAGATATGACATGGTTTCACTGAGTGAATACACTGTGATATTTCCATACCAATGATTGACCATAAGTAAAACAACATTATTACAAAAAACCTCATTGATACATAATCCTGAGAAAACAACATTATGTGACAGCTTGCAATTTGATTCCATTTATCAATTAACTATTTATCTTGAATGCACAATTGTTAGAACAATAATCCATCCTTAGTACCTTTAGACCTTAGACAAATTGTTTTTCTTTTATGCATTGATTTCTATGGTATAGACTTATGGAAATTGGTCTAGGAATTCAATTTGTTTTTTGTCCCATTCACACACACACCAATGCTCTAACTTGGTCAACCTGGAACATGTGCACCGTCATTAATGGCTTGGAGCGCTCCTTCCTTTTTTGGGGGAATCAAGGCTTGACTATGGGATATACTGATGTTCTTAAACAATTTTGGCCCTTCTAGTGCATTTATTGCTCACCTTGAGCCACTCCCACACCTTTCTTGGACTCATTTATGCCCCAACATGCCTCACCAACGTTCACACTAGGGTTCGTGACTGTTTGGGGTGATTCAAGAGCTGATTGGTCCACCTAGTGGAGATGGAGGTCAAATATTGTCATGACACATGTGCACTTCCAAATGGATTTCTAAGCCTCACGAATTTTCTCTATTGATGTATATATCTGATATAAACATAGTTACATGTTAGAAAGTGCTAATAATATCCACTATTGTGTTCATATGTGTGTGTGATTTTACTCTTTCATGCTTTTTTGTGCTTGTTTTGTAAACTAAAATTGTGAGAGTTTCTTGGATTCTAGATCCAGTTGTGAATCAATTCTCACATGGTATCAGAGCTAATTGAAGCTACAAATCGAATCCAGTATTTTTGATTTGTTATTAGAGTGATTCTCTAGGGAAATTTGTGAGTTTTCATTGCAGATACATTCATCAACTTTCACCACTACCACAAGAAGATATGGAGCAAACTCAAGTATTTCTAACACCATTCAATTACTTCAAATGGAATGCCGAGATGGTTATCCAATTGAGGTCCAAGGGTCTCTATAGGGTCATCATGCGGACAGAGGTTGAGCCAAATTCCCTAGTAGAGAAGTCAAAGTATTTCAATATACTTGATGAAGATTTTGGAATGCTATGTCTCATCATTTTGAGAGATCTCATGTTTCATATTGACAGTTTAGCTACCAAAATGAAGTTTGGCTTAGGATCGAAGCTCTCTTTGAGAAAATTGATGAAATGAGGGGGCACCAGCTCGAAAATGTGCTTATCGCCTTGAGCCCTACACATTATGAGACCATCCAATATTTCTTCACCAAATTCAAGTATTTGGTGCTTCAACTCAAGTAGTGTGGAATAGAAAAGAAAGAAGAGTAAATCATACTACTAATCCTTTCGAATCTAGGGCCATAATACTCTGTGTTTGTTCGCACATTTCACTCTGGAAAGATAACTATTCCAAATTGGCAAATGCCATCACTAGAAATATTAATGGAATCTTTGGCCCAAGAGAAACATAAGCTAGTGCATATGGGCACCATCAAAATAATAAAGGACCAAGCTCTTGTTGCATGGGTTTTGAATGCATCCAAAGGCAAGAAGAAAGCCAAGGATTTGAAGCAGCCAGATAAGAAGAAACTAGACAGGTCCAAAATTCCTGATGGGGGTTCAAATCCTTGCAAGGACAAGGACACGATGGGAAAGGAGAAGACCAAATGCACCTATTTCCACAAGGGATGGCATCTAAAGAGTGAATGCATGAAGAAAAAAATTGATATGATGGCGTAGATGTTGGAGAATAACAACATCCCAGTCCTTGAGGGCGCAAGGATGAAGGATGGAAGTTTAGTTTTTGACAACAAAGAGAGGCGTCGTGCATTGGTTTTTGTCTCTTCAAACTCTTCCACCTTCATTATTGATTCGAGAGCATCAAGGAACATGGCATCTGTCAGATATTTCTTCACATCCATGTATTAAGAAAGTGGTCCAACTGTTCAAATGGGTGATGATTTTGAGATCCAGGCCAAGGGAGCTGGCATGATCAAAGGCTTGAGGCTGGATATTTTAACAATGTCCTGTCCTCTTTGTACCAAACTTGGCAAGGAACCTGCTTTCAATATACCAAATGACACATACTGAAGAATCCAAGAGAGTAACATTTACTCCAAATGAGGTTGAGATATCTGAAATATCCTCCAACAAAGTGGTGGCATTTGGGCATGCTGATCACCAAGCAAGGATGTACAAATTCTACAAATTTCTTCCAAATTCTAGTGGCCAAGTGTTTATGTCTCATGCTAATGAAACCCGAAACCTGTGGCATCATATATATTTCCATATGAACTATAAATACCTCCAGGTATTCAATAAGGATGGCATGGTGGAAGGGATTCCTCCTATGAAGTCCTCCAATGGTGCATGTATTGGTTTTGTGGTGGGAAAGCATCTATAACACAACTATGGGAAGGGGAAGGCAAGGAGAGCTACACAAGTACTTGGACTTGTGCATTCATATCTCATTGGTCCTCTTCCCACTCCCTCCTATTGAGGATCAAAGTATGTTCTCACTTTCATAGATGATCTCTCAAGGTTCTGTTCGGTCTATTTCCTAAAGCTCAAATTTGAAGTCTTCAAGACTCTCAAGATTTGGAAGGCCCTGGTTGAGAATCAAAGTGGGAACAAGATCAAAATACTTAGAATTGATAATGGTAAAGAGCACGTGAATAATAATTTTCAGAACTTTTGTGAATAATGTGGCATCCAAATTTAGCATTTGGTGCCTTACACACCACAGTAAAATGGCATGTCTGAGAGGAAGAACATGGCACTCAAGGAGATGGCTACCTGTATGATTGAGGATAAGTATTTGAGTCCTAAGATATGGTTTGAATCCATTAAATGTGTTGCGTACATTCAAAATAGGTATATTCACAAATAAATGAGTGTAAAAACACCATATGAGGCTTGGTTTGGCCACAAGCCAAATATTTCTCATTTCACGATTTTTGGCTCAAGGGCATGGGCTCGAATTCCTTCAGAAAAGAGAAAGGCCTTGCAGCCACAAAGAAAGGAGTGCATCATGGTGGGATATGGTGAATATACAAAGGGATACAATATATTTGATCCAACCACACACAAAAATTTCATTTAAAGAAGTGTGCAATCCGAAGAAGAAATTATTCCAAATTCTGAACTAGCACCGAGGGAATGCTCTTCTCCTCAACACCAAGATGATGTAAGTGATTATTCCCTTTATGAAATTTCTGATATTTCTGATTCAGAGATGGATGAAGATCATGTTTATGAACATGAATCACCCTCAAGGGCCAAGTGGGCATAGAAGACCATAGAAGCTACTAGGGATTTAGCAGACAATCCTCTAGATCCTAGGAAGACTAGATCACAATTCCAAAGTGTTAATTTTGAAAAATGAATTGAGTCTTGCTGAGAATTTCTAAATGATGGTTGTATTTTATCAAAAATCATATTAGGAAGCATCTTATGACCCAATATGACAATCATCCATGCAAGAAGAGTTCAAATCTCTACAGGAAAATGAGACTTGGGAATTGGTTCCCTTTAGGAAAATGAGACTAGGAAGCTTGTGCAATGCAAGTGGGTCTATACGACAAAATTTTCTGCTGATGGGTATGATATGAAATATAAAGTCTGATACATTTCCAAAGTATTTTCTCAAGTCCAAGGAGTGGACTATAAACATACCGTTGCACCGGTTGCAAAGATGGACTCTGTCGGGCTTGTTTTAGCCATTGCTGCTAGTATGCGTTGCGAAGTTCACCCCATGGGTGTAAAAAATTAATTTCTTCATGGTGATATACAGGAAGATATATATATACAACAACCTGAAGGGTTCCAAGACGATCCTTCCCTTGTATGCAGGTTAAATAAGTCACTCTATGGCCTTAGGCAAGCCCCAAGGGCTTGGTATGCCAAGATGGAGAATTTTCTACTTTCACTTGGATTTGTTAGATGCAAGTCTGATCCTAATTTTTATTTGCATCATATTCGTGATGAATTGCAGGTAATTGTACTGTATGTTGATTATCTTTTGATTACATGTAGCTGCACTAAAGAAATTGGCTCAATTAAAACATCTTTGCACAATGAATTTTCAAGGACCCATATTGGCTTATTGAAGAAATTTCTTGGCTTGGAATGTTGGAATATATTAAACCCACCCATAACTTAGGATAAAATAATTAATCATTATTTGATTAATTATTCACCCAGTAGCTTAATTAGTTGCATCCACTTGCACCTTAAAGTCAATACATGCCATTTATATCCTAGGAGTGATTTATTTCTAATTATGGGTTGATATTGACACTTTTGACCATCCAGAATCAATATACAACACTTTACAGCAGATTCTGCATTATTCTATTTTTTCTGTTTTTTCTGCTTTTCTATGGATAAGATAAAAGCTAGTCAACTAGGAAATTGACAGCTTTTGTTTCCAACCCATCCTCCATTAGTTTTTCTCCATTTTCTAGGATTACCATGTTTTTCAATCTCCCTTGAAAACTCACTCATGATTTTTCCAATTCGTGAGATCCTTGATAGATTTGGGAAGTGCTTTAGCCACCTATGGGGGTTTGCTATATTTTGGTAAGCCAACCTTTTTGAGCTTTATGAGTTGTCTCCATACAACTCGATTTTCCTATGAGGGATGTACTATTTATGTACACTATTATTCATCATTATTCAATGGAAGGATACACACCCATATTCATCTCTTCATTCATGTGATTCAATCTCTTTAATTCTCTCCATTTTTCCTGTGTATGCCTGTGAGAATTCTTAGTAGCAAGATCTATTTCCTGTGCTTCTACTTAGCATAATTTCTCATAGCATTGATCTATTAATTCTAAATGGTATTAGAGATATAGGGAGCATAACCTTGACATCTCCTACATGGTATCATAGCTATAGGGAGCATAACCTTGCCATCTTCTACATGGTATCAAAGCAGCACGGTTGATCAAGTTCTACAGATTTGAGGAGTGCTTCGAGTCTCCTATACCTCTATGAAGAAGAGCTTGTCTAGCTTACAAGATTTTATCCTATTTTGTTTTGCAGGTTGTAGAGAGTATCTCCTAGAGAATATCAACAACTTCCATATGGATTCAAAAGTTCCTCTACTATCTCCTTTCAACTATGCTGATTGGAATCCAAAGATGAGTGCATACTTGAAAAGGCAATGTCTCTTTGATGTCTCCATTGGTGCATTGAGCGAAACTGAGTCTTATGAAGAGAATATTGATTGGATAAATAATTGTTATAGAGCTTATGAAATTATGTGTTTGGAAATGTCTCCAAATATATATCATCTCATAGATTCTGCTGAGTATCCATTTGAGCTTTGTAAAATTTTGGACAAAGCTTTTGGTTTGCAGGAAATAGAAGATGAAGCATGGAGTGAAACCAACATCTCCTCTTGTTTTCTCTCTAAATATTTCTTGGCCTCTAAATTCTATGATGAATTTTATAATGATGAATAAGTTTCTCATATAGTTCATGTTGTTGTTGCGCTCTTTGATTCGAATGATTCCTCCTTCAATCAAGAAGCAAATATTGAAGAGCCATCTTTTTCTGTGTCTCTTGAAGGTGATTTTTCTTGTGATACTATTGATGAAAAAGAAGTAACATATGGAGCTTCTACTGATATTGATGTTTATTATGATCCTATAACCCATTCATTGTTCTCTAAATCTCCTATCTTAGATTCTGAGATCTATGTGCCAGATTCTTCAGACCTTGTGCATACCTCTCTCATTGATGGTGCACAACCCAGTGATTTACATGATGTTTGCGTAGCCAAATGAAGCCTTATTTGTGTCATACCACATACCTTACTTGATCTCATGTGATTCAGCATCTCCTTGTTTGTTCTTGGCATCAATACTCAGAACCTCCTTGAAGATTGTGAACAACCCATTCTTTCCTCCTTTGATACAGAGGATTCATTACCAGTGTATTCCCATGAATCTACTGATATGCTTATATGTGATCCTTTGGATTCTAATTTAGAATCAAATTTTCAGGTTGATACACATATCATACTACCATCCATACCATCTACCATACCTTTGAATAATCCTAAGACTATACAAATCCCATGTTCACAAGTTGATTCCTCATTGGTCTCTTATGTAGTGATATTTATCTTACATGGTTTGAAGTATTTCCTATATTTCAGTGGCTGGTTATCCATGTACTTAGTCATATTTGGACTGATATTAAATATGTTTGGATCTTTTCTAAACACTTATGGTTTAGATCTTATGCCCATCCATCATTCATATTTTTACACCTATCATTTTTCCCTAGTTGCTCATAATTTTCCTAGTCTAGCCCTATATCCTCATGGAGCCATTGAAGCCTTTGTACTTGCTATTCCATATGCTAATGTGTCTGATATATCAGATTTTTATCAGCCTCATATCAGATCTATACAAGTGCTACATCAGCTTGGAAGATTGACATGTGATTCATATCACAATTTTGCATCTATTCAGGGAATTGGGTGTGAAATAAATTGTCTTAATTTTTGTACTCTTTGGGAAGGAGTATGCACAGATTTATTTTCCATTTCAGATTATGTTTGCAGATCAAAGTTTGAAATAAGAAATAAGAATTCATATTATGCTCCTACTTCATCAGTTGATAAGATACAAGAAGTCTCTCCTCTTCCTTCTTGCAGGCTCTACACTCTAGCGCATGATCATGGAGTTCATGATTTCTTCAGCAAGTCCTTCATTTAGAAGTAGTTCACTCAGCTCATTGAAGTGAATATGAATATATGTTGAAGACATATTTCAAATTTTGAGCCTTGTCCTATCTTGAGGGAGGATTTTCCCCATGTGGTTTTGCCTCTTTCCTCATTTTTCTGGACATAATAATTGTTAAAGGGTGACCATAGCCTTGTTGCTAGGCCCTCTATGAATCCTTTTTTTTTTCATACCATCATAAATTCAGACTTATAGGGGGGTGTTGGAATATATTAAACCCACTCATAACTTAGGATAAAATAATTAATCATTATTTGATTAATTATTCACCCACTAGCTTAATTAGTTGGCATCCACTTGCACCTTAAAGTCAATACATGCCATCTATATCCTAGGAATGATTTATTTCTAATTCTGGGTTGATCTTGACCACCTTTTGACCATCCAAAATTAGTATACAACACTTTACAGCAGATTCTGCTTTATTCTACTTTTTATGCTTTTCTATGGATAAGATAAAAGCTAGTCAACTAGGAAACTGGCAGCTTTTGTTTCCAACCCATCCTCCATTAGTTTTTCTCCATTTTATAGGATTAGCATGTTTTCCCATCTCCCTTGAGAACGCAATCATGATTTTTCCAATTCATGAGATCCTTGATGTATTTGGGAAGTGCTTTAGCCACCTATGGGGGTTTGCTATATTTTGGTAAGTCAACCTTTTTGAGCTTTATGAGTTGTCTCCATACAACTCAATTTTCCTATGAGGGATGTACTATTTATGTACACTATTATTCATCATTATTCAATGGAAGTATAAACACCAATATTCATCTCTTCATTCATGTGATTCAATCTCTTTTCTTCTCTCTATTTTTCCTGTGTATGCTTGTAAGAATTCTTAGTAGCAAGATATATTTCCTATGCTTCTTCTTAGCATTATTGCTCATAGCATTGATCTATTATTTCTACATGGTATCAGAGCTACAAGGAGCATAAAAGTTCCATCTCCTACATGGTATCAGAGCTGTAGGGAGCATAACCTTGCCATCTTCTACATGGTATCAGAGCAGCAAGACTGATCAAGTTCTATAGAGTTGAGGAGCGCTTCCAGTCTCCTATCCCTATCTGAAGAAGAGCTTGTCTATCTTACAAGATTTTCTCCTAGTTTTTTTTGTAGGTTGTAGAGAGTATCTCCTAGAGAATATCAACAACTTCTATATTGATTCAAATGTTCCTCTACTATCTCTTTTCAACTATGTTTATTGGAAGCCAAATATGAGTGCATACTTGAAGAGGCAATGTCTCTTTGATGTCTCCATTGGTACATTGAGCGAAACTGAGTCTTATGAAGAGCAGATTAATTGGATAAATAATTGTGATAGAGCTTATGAAATTATGTGTTTGGGAATGTCTCCAAATATATATCATCTCATAGATTCTGATGAGTATCCATTTGAGCTTTGGAAATTTTTGGACAAAGATTTTGGTTTGCAGGAAATAGAAGATGAAGCATGGAGCGAACCAACATCTCCCCTTGTTCTCTCTCTCAATATTTCTTGGCCTCTACATTCTATGATGAATTTGATAATAATGAAGAATTTTCTCATACATTTCATGTTGTTGCTGCCCTCTTTTATTCGAATGCTTCCTCCTTCAATCGAGAAACAAATATTGAAGAGCCATCTTTTTCTATGTCTCTTGAAGGTGATTTTTCATGTGATACTATTGATGAAAAAGAAGTAACATATGGATATAATGCTAATATTTATGTTGATTATGATCCTATAACCCATTCACTGTTCTCTAAATCTCCTATCTCAAACTCTGAGATCTATGTGTCAAATTCTTGACACCTTGTGCATACCTCTCTCATTGATGGTGTGCAACCCAGTGATTTACAGGATGTTTGCTTAACCAAATCAATCCTTATTTGTGTCATACCACTTACCTTACTTGATCTCATGTGCTTCAGCATATCCTTCTTTTTTCTTGGCATCAATACTCAGAACCTCCTTGAAGATTGTGAACAACCCATTCTTTCCTCCTTTGATACAGAGGATTCATTACTAGTGTATTCCCATGAGTCTATTGATATGATTATATGTGATCCTTTGGATTCTGATTTAGAAGCATATTTGAAGGTTGATACACATATCATACCACCATCCATACCATATACCATACCTCTAAATAATCCTAAGACTATACAAATCCCAAGTTCAATAGTTGATTCCTCATTGGTCTCTTAAGCAGTGATATTTATCTTACATGGTTTGAAGTCTTTCCTATATTTCAATGGATGGTTATCCATATCCTTAGTCATATTTAGATTGATATTAAATATGTTTGGATCTGTTCTAAACACTTATGGTTCATATCTTATGCCCATCCGTCACTCCTATTTTTACACCTATCAATTTTCCCCAGTTGCTCGTAATTTTCCTAGTCTAGCCTTATATCCTTATGAAGCCACTAAAGCCTTTGTCCTTGCTGTTCCATATGATAATATTTCTGATATATCATATTTTTATGAGCCTCATATCATATCTATACATGTTCTACATCAGATTGGAAGATTGACATGTGATTCACTTCACAATTTTGCAGCTACTCAGGGAATTAGGTGTGAAATAAATTGTTTTAATTTTTGTACTCTTTGGGAAGGAGTATGCACAGATATTTTTTCCATTTGAGATTATGTTTGTATATCATAGTTTGATAGTAGCAAGAAGCATTCATATTATGCTCCTACTTCATCAGTTGATGAGATACAAGGAGTCTCTCCTCTTTTTTCTTGCAGGATCTACACTCTAGCGCATGATCACGGATTTCATGATTTCTTTAGCAAGTCCTTCATCAAGAAGCAGTTCAATAACCTCATTAAAGTGAAGATGAATATATTTTGAAGAAATATTTCAAATTTTGAGCCTTGTCCTATCTTGAGGGAGGATTTTTCCCATGTGTTTTGCCTCTTTCCTCACTTTTCTGGACATAATAATTGTTAAAGGGTGACCATAGCCTTGTTGCTAGTCCCTATGTGCATCCATATTTTTTGTCATACCATCATAAAGTCAAACTTATAGGGGGGTGTTGGATTATATGAAACCCACTCATAACTTAGGATAAAATAATTAATCATTATTTGTTTAATTATTCACCCACTGGCTTAATTAGTTGGCATCCACTTGCACCTTAAAGTCAATACATGCCATCTATATCCTAGGAATTATTTATTTCTAATTCTGGGTTTCATCTTGACCACCTTTTGACCATCCAGAATTAGTATACAACACTTTACAGTAGATTCTGCTTTATTCTGCTTTTTCTGCTTTTCTATGGATAAGATAAAAGCTAGTCAACTAGGAAACTAGGAGCTTTTGTTTCCAACCCATCCTCCATTATTTTTTCTCCATTTTATAGGATTAGCATGTTTTTGCATCTCCATTGACAACTCACTCATGATTTTTCAAATTCGTGAGGTCCTTGGATTTGGGAAGTGCTTTAGCCACCTATGGCAGTTTGCTATATTTTGGTAAGTCAGCCTTTTTGAGCTTTATGAGTTGTCTCCATACAACTAGATTTTACTATGAGGGATGTACTATTTATGTACACTATTATTCATCATTATTCAATGGAAGGATACACACCAATATTCATCTCTTCATTCATGTGATTCAGTCTCTTTTCTTCTCTCTATTTTTTCTTGTGTATGCTTGTGAGAATTCTTAGTAGCAAGATCTATTTCCTGTGCTTCTTCTTAGCATCATTTCTCATAGCATCGATCTATTATTTCTACATGGAAATTGTTCAAGATGAAGCAGGGATCAAGGTCAGCCAACAAAATTATGCTTCAAACCTGTTATTGAAGTTTAATATGGCTGAATGTAAGGCATCCAAGTGCCCAATGCATTCCTTTCTTGTATCAAACTAGGTGAAATTGGTGACTCTCCATTGGTATATTGCTCATGGTATAGACAACTAGTCAGGAGTTTGTTGTATCTTACTCATACTAGACCTGATTTAGCACATGATGTTAGTGTTGTAGCTAAATATATGCATCAGCCTCATGAGATCCATTGTAAGGAAGCCAAGAGGATCCTTGAGTATGTACAAGGCACCAGAAAATTTGGGGTACACTATGTTGCTAGTTCTCCACTAGAACTAGCAGGATTTTTTGATTCGGATTGGGATGGAGATCACAATGAAAGAAAGTTTACTTTAGGTTTTGTATTCATTCTTTCCAATGGTACAATATGTTGGTCAAGTAAGAAACAATACACCATTTACCTTTCTTCAGCTTAGGCCAAGTACAAAGGAGAAAGCACATAGAGATTCATATGCACTACAATCAAGTTTTACTGCATGATCAAGTGATAGCCTTGCAATATTGCCCTTCTACTGAGCAAACTACTGATATTTTCACCAAGTGTTTCACAGAGAATACCTTCACTTACTTGAGATCACTACTTGGAGTGAGTGATGCATGGTGATGGTTTTCATTCACCTTCATATTTTTAGCCCCATGTCTATTTTTTAGGAGAGGTTTTGTTCCCATGTGGTTTTCCTCTTTTCCTTGTTTTTCATGGACAAATAAAATTATTATTGTATGAGGTCACTTGATCCTTTAATGCCAAGGCTTCCATGATATTTTTGGTTAAAGTTGTAATAAGTCAAGCTTAAGGGGAGGTGTTGGAACAATAATCCATCCTTGTTACCTTACTTTAGACCTTAGACAAATTCTTTTGCTTCTATGAATTGATTTCTATGCTTTAGAATTTAGGGAAATTGGTCTAGGAAGTAAACTATTTATTTTTGTTGATGTATTTGTAACTTCAGAATGTATTTACTTGTATATTTCATATATTGTATTTAATTCATCCCCGATGTACCTATCGAGAGAATCATTAATGTAATAAAGTCATGTAAAGTCATAGAGGTTAACCCTCCTTGTTGATCGGGGGGCAAAGTCCCCACAGTTGTGGGGCACTAGGGTTATTAGACTCTCCTAGAGAAGTTGACCCTGGTAAGTAATTATCAAGTTGGAAACTAGTATAAATAGAGAGTGAGCCTCTCTATTTGTCACACACACTCACCCAACTATAGCGCATAAGTGATAGAAGAGGACCTCACACAAGTGAGAGAGAGAACAACTGTTGGATATCATCTTTCTGTCTTTGGGTTTTACTGCTGCCATTGGTGCTCATTCTATATCTGATGAAGTTGTGGGGTTTTCTCCTTTATTTTTTCCCTGAGGAAAATATTTGTGTCTATTGTCTCTTGTGATTGATTGTTGTGCATGTTATTCTCTTAGATATTATCCTAAGATCATATTGTCTAATTGATAAAAATCTAACATGGTATTAGAGCTAACCTAAGAAGAAGACATTATGTAGCTGTAGAAGCTAGGGATTCTTACTTTTTTGGGTCTCTCTCCACAGATCATCAGCAAAAGGAGGCTAGGCTAACTCTCCATTGAAGGGTGCATCTTTATGTCGAAGGAGAATTTGATTCTGGGCTTTTTCAGTTACTGCTGCAGGAAATTAGGGATTTTAACATAAGAGGAAAGTTTGAGTGACCCCAGCACAGGATTTATCTCCTCCTCAAAATCAAAATTTAGAGACCAAGATCAAAATTTTTGGTTGGTTAAAATTCAGGGAAAGTCAAACCCTAATTTGACCCTGGGCCATAAAACCCTAAAATACTAAAACTAGTAGTTTTTGTACATTTTCTATATATCGATATTGGAGAAGGCTCAGAAGCAAAAAATTTTACTAGACGAAGAAAAATTCATGGTGAACACTGTGTAAAATTTTCAGCCTCAGATTCTCTATATTATGGGAGATATGATTCCTCCAAATCAAGGTTCCAGCCTTTGTGAGGATTCATCCCTAAACAAGACACCTATGGATAATTGCTATATATCGGGATGCAAAGGTCCAAATGAAATTTCACAAGATGTTCGAGATAGGGAAAAAACTTTACTTTCTTTGGTAATAGTCTCAAACCCTGAAGGTGAAAAAGTGACACGTGATAGTTTGTACAAGTTTGCTATGCTAAACAGTCCTGAAATACCTCACCTTGTGAAAACTATCATAAGTCCCAATTGGTGAAACCAATTCTGCTCAAACCTACGTTGTTGGAAACAGGACAGATTAGGATACCTCATTGCAAAGTTTAAGACACATAGGAGTAGTAATTTTGAATATTTTGTAGAAACAATATTAGGAAATTCTGTAGAAGAAATTGAAGAAAACTAGGGCATCAGATATTTTGCAGCTCTGATCACAGTTTTGGGAAAATGAGTATGCTGCTCAGCTCGACTTTGTGAGGCAAATATTTCTATCCAATTATATCAGAAATATTCCAAGTTTTTAAAATTAGGATTTTTCTGACAAACCCTAGTTCATCTAGATCCAGAACTAGGACGAACACCTCAAATCGGTAAGATCTAATCTTTTGTATTTACATTTGAGGTTCTCATTTCAAAATAACCTATCACACCAGCTTGATGACAATCTTGGTGAAGCTAAAAAATTCCGAGCATGGAAGTATAAGTTTTCACTAGTGATTGAAGAAAATGAATTGGACACCTACATAAGTGGAGAGGTTCCAGTTCTAGAGGGAGATGAGGCTAAGGCTAGAGCCAAGAGAATAATTGAAGATCATACCATCCCTCATGTGTCATCCTTGATGACACCAAAAGGATGTGTTCGATGCTATGACTAAGCAATCCAAGAAGAATAAGATATGGTTATAACCACCTTGAATGGCCTCCTAGGATCATGGGATTTATTCATTCGAGGAATGTGTGCCAGAATGAAGTGATTACCTTCGGCAGACTATGGGAAGAGTGTACATAAGAATAAGCTCGACTCATAATAAGAGAAGAGAAAATGGGAGCAACTAAAGATCAAGCTCTCACCATCCAAAGAAGATCCCTCAAGCGATGAGGAATACGAAGGAATCAACTCTTGAAGAACCTTTTATCCATATTAGCATTTGGATAAGAAATAATGTTGTTATGACTGAAGAGGATGATGAAGCTGAAGGCTCAAGAAGGAGTATACCCATGAAACTAATAAATATAAGTATTCAATTGTCATTTCATGATATTATTTGGTTATGCATTTTCTTATATTCAGTTGATGTGTCTTTCATGTTTGCATTAATGACAGTATACTACTAATATGAATGTGAATGGGTAAGTAGCCCATGGCTCTATACAACTCTCCATTGCTACTTATCTAGAATGAAACCTCTTTGCTGATATATTGGATTAGTGCACAATATCAATGATGTCATGGTATAGATGGAAGGCATCTAGAAAGTTTCTGTGAGATATGGATGAACGTTGTATTGGATAAAATAGTTGCATGATTATATATTTATGCATACGAATTTTCCATTATGAAATGTTTCTAACCATACAACTAATGCATTTGACTTGTAGGAAAGATCACATACGATTGCCTGCAAGAAAATAAGGGTCAGACTTGTTCCAAAGAACAAGTGACGATAGTTCGAGAAAAAATACAAGATGAAGAATAATATGAAGATACTTTCAAAGAAAGAAAGAGATCTTAGACATAGTGTAGTTATGTGACACTATTGAGTGAAATCATTGATGCAGAACCTTCCATCTATGAAGAAATAGCTAAGAAGAAAGGGAAGGAGTGCACCAGTTCAAGAAGAATGATCTCTAGGATGCGGTATCGAGACCTAAAGAGATGAACGTAGTGTCTTCCATATGGATCTATAAGATCAAACATGCAGTAGATGGAAACATTATGGGATATGAGGCAAGATTCATAACATGAGGCTTCTCATAGAAAGAAGGAATATACTACAAAGAGACATTTGCAGTCACTGGAAGTCGAAACACATGACAGGAATACTCATGTGTGCAAATTAAAGAAGGTCTTGTATGAGCTCAGAAGGAACCCACAGGATAACACCTACATGAGGAGCTTGAAGATCACCTAGAGTGATGAGGATCTTAACCTTTGCTACAAGGTTGATGATGAAAGAATACAGAGTATGACAAGCTCACAAATGGGTACGAGAAGAACTTTTGAAAAGGTTCAAGATAGAGGATCTTGGTATCCAGTGACCCTATATGGATACATAGAATATTAGAAGCAGAGGAAGCTACTTGTCAATCCATTATAAAATGTTTCAATACATAGAGTACGAAAGGTAGAGGGGGTATGATGCTTCGCTTCAAAGAGAGTGACTGCAAAAGATCTTTAACTTCGACATGGTATGACATGATGGATAGCTTACTGATGTCTCTAGGATTTATTGAGAGTAAAGCGGATTTCAACCTTTACTTCAAGGTTGAAGGTGGAATACCAGTGATTCTCTTGTTATATGTTGATGAATTGTTCCTAACAGAAACGAGGAACTCATTAAAGTTGAAAGAAGGAGACTTACTTCTGAGTTCAATATGAAGGACTTGGATATGATGAACTACTTTCTAGGCATGGAGGTGTGGTATAATGAAAATGGAATTTCCTTGGACAAGGGAAGTATGCCTTAGAGATATTGAAGAGGTTCGAGATGATGGATTTCAAGGAAATGACCACCTATGGCATCAAACATGAAGCTATCGAGTGATTCTTCATCAGTGTCAGTTGATGCCACAATGTATCGTCAAATGATTGGGTCCTTGTTGTAGCCGACGAATACGATACTTGATATTTTCTTTGCAGTGAACACATTGAGCCAATTCCTAATGGATCTGAGACATTTTCACCTGATGGTTACAAAGCATGCAATGAGGTAACTAAAGGGTAAAGTTGAGTATGGGCTCAAGTATGAGGCGAATCAGAACATTAACCTGGAGGGTTATGTGGATTCAGATTGGGTAGGTAGTGCCATTGAGAGGAAGATAAATCCGGGGTGTTGCTTTAGTATGGGATCAGGTGTGATCTCTTGGTTTAGCAGGAAGCAGTCTTGCATGGCACTGAGTACAACCAAAGAAGAAAAGGGGCAGTGAAGCTCCAGTTTGTGAGCCATATCGAGATCTCTTGAAATAGGGAGTGATGAGTTCTAGCATAGCCAGTGAGGCAGGTTGTCTGAGCATAAAATCCTAGTGAAGCTTGTAGGTTTCTCAGACATAAGCAGTCATGTAGGTTGTCCTCGGATGTAATCAGTCCTGGTGAATCTCGCGGGTTATCCTTGGACATAATCAACCCTAATGTAATTCTATGCTATAAATGGAAAGAGTGAAGTATGAGTACTTTAGGAGAAGCTTGGTGTTCTCCAAATCGAGGTTCCCTCCAAGGGGAAGTGATGAGTCCGTGTGCCTTTCTGACATGGTGGCAGGATTGGTTCCTCCCATGGTCAGATGTAAGCGTTGTTCCTTTCTGACATGGTGGTAGGATTGGTTCCTCCCATGGTGAGATGTAAGTGTCGTTCCTTTCTGACATGGCGGTAGGATTGGTTCCTCCCATGGTCAGATGTAATTGCTATGCCTTTCTGACATGGTGGCAGGATTGGTTCCTCCCATGGTAAGATGTAAGTGCAGTACCTTTTTGACATGGTGCTAGGATGTGTTCCTCCCATGGTCAGATGTAAGTGCTATGCCTTTCTGACATGGTGGAAGGATTGGTTCCTCCCATGGTAAGATGTAAGTGCAGTACCTTTTTGACATGGTGATAGGATGTGTTCCTCCCATGGTCAAATGCAAGTGCAGAGCCTTTCTGACATGGTGGTAGGATTGGTTCCTCCCATGGTCAGATGTAAGTGTAGATCCTTTCTAACATGGTGGTAGGATTGGTTCCTCCCATGGTCAATTGTAAGTGTTGAGTGAGCCTTTCTGATATAGATACTAGATGTGTTCCTCACATGGTCAGATGTGAGTGATGGTCCTTTATGACATGGATGCTGGATGTGTTCCTCCCATGGTTAGATAAAAGTGTTGGGTGGGCCTTTTGACATGGATGCTGGATGTGTTCCTCCCATGGTCATATATAAGTTCTCAAGAAGATGGATACCTACATGGAGGCTAGGCTTACAACTAGCATGAAAAAGGGATGGCTATGTAGAACTTCCTGTGATGAGTAGAATCGAGAGATAGCACCATTTGATCGAGAGAGCTGGAGCAGTGATGATGATGATGATACAATGATGATACAACTTTGATGATGATCCAGTGATGATCCAATTATGATCCAACCTTGATGATGATCCAATGATGAATACTTGTGTTGATGAATTGTTTCAAGAGAATACCTTCCTAGTTAAGAGGGAGTGTTGATGTATTTGTAACTTCATAATGTATTCACTTGTATATTTCATATATTGTATTTCATTGGTCCCCTATATTCCTATCGGTAGAATCATTAATGTAATCAAGTCATGTAAAGTCATAGAGGTTAACCTTCCTTGTTGATCAAGGGGAAAAGGCCCCACAGTTGTGGGGCACTAGGGTTATTAAACTCTCCTAGAGAATTTGGCCCTGACAAGTAATTGTCAAGTTGGAAACTAGTATAAATAGAGAGTGAGCCTCTCTATTTTTCACACACACTCACCCAACTATAGTGCATAAGTGAGAGAAGAGAAGCTCACACAAGTGAGAGAAAGAACAACTGTTGGAGATCATGTTTCTGTCTTTGGGTTTTATTGCTACCATTGGTGCTCATTCTATCTCTGAGGAAGTTGCGAGTTTTTCTCCTTTATGGTTTCCTCAAGGAAAATATTTGTGTCTAGTGTCTCTTGTGATTGATTGCTATGCATGTTATTCTCTCAGATAAGATCCTAAGATCATATTGTCTAATTAATAAAAATCTAACAATTTTGGCACATTCACACACACACCAGTGCTCTAAATTGGTAAACCTATAACATATGCACCCTCATTAATTCCTTGGAGCACTCCTTCCTTGTTTCGGGGAATGTGGGTTTGACTAGGGGCGCTAGTGATGTTTTTAGACCATTTTGTCCCTTCTAGTACATTTATTGTTCACCTTGAGCCACTACCACACCTCTATTTGCTCACCCACGTCTGTATTGGACCCATTTATTCCCCAACATGCCTCACTACTGTTCATACTAGGTTTCGTGACTATTTGGGGTGATTCGAGAGCTGATTGGTCCACCTACGGGGGATGGAGGTCAAATCTTGTCATGACACATGTGAAATTCCAAATGGATTCCTAAGCCTCATGAATTTTCTTTATTGATGTATATATCTAATATAAACATAGTTACATGTTAGACAGTGCTAATAATATCCACTATTGTGTTCACATGTGTGTGTAATTTTACTCCTTTAGGATTTTTTGTGCTTCTTTTGCAAACTAGAGCCAATTGTGAGAGTTTCTTAGCTTCTATATCCAGCTGTGAATCGATTATCACAATAATAAATAACATTACCACTTTCAGTATATCATAAAACAACACACATACACACAGAAAAGCATACACCTTTGACACCGACATTTTAACATGGAAACCCATACAAGAGAAAACCACAAAATTGCTCTTCATCTTGCTTGAGTCGTGCCTAGAATGATTTTTGTCTGCACACGCAACCTGCATACTTATTCAACAAAATATTCAGTACATTATATCTAAGCACACAACCTGCAGGTCGACAAAAATTCTTTTGCACGACTCTTACTCATTAATATCCACTACAACATACAAAAATGGCTTGTATTACATCAAACTTCGACTCATTCTATCACATGAATTATGATCCCCAATCCACTCAACCCATTATATTTTTATAGGAAACTAACGACCATTTTAAATCCACTCCCACTACCCATTAGTGGAAATTCTTCCTAACTAACCCACCACATGCATTAATGACTCATCAAAAAGTCCCCAAAATTCTGGAGTTGACCCTTTTCAACTCCCACTTCATCACGACTCAATTCACACCTTGGTCGGACTTCACAAAACTTTTACAACAAACTATCCTAGGGGCAGCAAGCCCCAAGCACTCACATGTGGCTCATCCCGAGCCACTTCAGACAGAGATTTCAGTTTTATTCAGCTTGGCTTGAAAATTGTTGAAGATTTTTATCACATTTTTTGTCTTTCGTTGAATGTATTTTTCAATTTAGAAACTTTCTCCTCATATTTAGCATTAAGATTTTCTGTACTTTCCATCCCAACGGTTTTTACAGCTTGTCGCACCTGAATATGCATAAGGTGGGTGGTTGTCGTAACTTGTTCTACTTCAGCTTCAAGCTTAGCAACACAATCAATTCTACGTTGTTTTTGCATGCAAATCTTCGCAACCTGCTGCTGCAAAAATTTAAATTCAACAACTTTAGCCATATTTTCCATCAGAGGTAACGTATTCATTATGTTTCTTATGCTAGCAATATTGAAATATGTGACATGGAGTTTATCCATTATCTCTTGCAATTCAATGTCATCCATTAGGTATTTTCCTACCAACAAAACCATTTGTTGGATTGACTCAACTCAACCTGGGTTCACCTTCACAACTCATCCAATAAAACCCAGGGTACTAGCCCGATAGAGAAAAGCTGGGTTGGAAACATCTAATATACAAGTTCCATGTCACCCGAGATACCTTATGCGAACTGCAAGAACCAGGATTCTCTAATGACAAAAGGGGATATTTCCATACCAATGATCAACTAGCAACATTAAAACAACATTATTACATAAAACCTCATTGATACATAATTATGGAAACAATATTCCATGACAACTTACAATTTGATTCCATTTATCATTTAACTATTTATATTGAATGCACAATAAATAACATTATCAATTGCTACATATCATAAAACAACACATATACACACAAACAGGCTTACACCATTTGACATGGGAATTTTAACGTGGAAACCCATACGGGAGAAAACCACAAAAGCGCTCTTCATCAGGCCTGAGTCATGTCTAGAATACTTTCTGTCTATGCACATAACCTATAGACTTATTCATCAAAATATTGAGTACATTAGATCAGTGCACATAGCTGATAGATCGACAAAACTTATTTTCCACAACTCTTACTCATTAATTTCCACTATAACATATGAAAATGGCATGTATTACATCAAACTTCAACTCATTCTATCATAAGAATATTGTTCCCAAATATACTCAACCCATTATAATTTTATAGGAAACTAACGGTTGTTTTACATCCACGCCCACTATCCATTAATGGACATTCTTCCTAACTAACCCACCGCATCCATTAATGATTCGTCAAAATGTCCCCAAAATTCTGGAGTTGACCCTTTTCAACTCCCACTTCATCGCGACTCAGTTCACACCTTGGTCAAAATTCACAAAAATTTTACAACAAACTATCCTAAGACCAATGGGAACCTATAGCCTTCAGTAACTTTGAAAAATATTATACCATAAAATATGAATAGAAAACCAAATAAATTTATAAAATTTTTGAATTTCATTGATGTTTTGTCGACCTCTATGCTCAATCCCATCATCACCCATCATAGAAAGTAGGGTTAATCAAGGCGTTGTTTACTAGAGCTCTAAGAATATTAGATAGTGAACATCTTGAGCAAGAAAGAAAACACTTAATTAAAAGTTTCAAGAATGGGGGATACAAGGAATGGAAGGTAATGAAGGCTTTTGATAATGTTGGAAATACCCCAAAAGTAAAAGAAAAAAATGATGTTGAAAATAAAGTGATGATCCTTTATGTTCAAGGAATCTCATAAAATATTTCTAGAATTATTAGAAAGAAACAAATTGACACAAGTTTTCATCCTCCAAGTAATACTAGAAGCCTTCTTAAATTGGTTAAGGACCCCATGGATCCTAAGAAACATAAAGGATTTTATAGCATCCCATGTTCTTGTGGCCTAAGTACATTGATGAGACTGAGAGATATTTTCAAGTTCAGATTAAACAACATAAAGCAACAATCACTCATTATTAAGAAAATTCCTTAGCTGTAATAGATCATTCTAGTACAACTAAGCAACACATATGAAGTATCAAAGACACCTAGACCCTAGTCAAGGTGGATCACCTAACCAAAATACATATCAAGGAGGCCAAGGAGATTGTGAAAGAAAGCAGGTGTCTCAATAGGATCGATGATCTTACGCTTAATAAATCATAGATCCCCATTCTTTGAAATAATTCTTAACCCCTTTCTCCCTTCCTTCCATGTGGTTTATTTATTTATTTATTTTCTTCTTTTATTTTATTATTTTATTATTTTATTAATTTATTTCATTATTTAGTCCCTTTTATTATTTTTATTTTCTTGTCTAATTGATAGTATTTAATTGTTTTTATGTTGTTGTTGTTATTTGGTTTTTAATTTCTCCCTCATTTTTAGCTTTATGTTTTGCTTATTCTTTTTGTTTATTCTTTTGATTTGTTCCTTTTTAGTTCATTGCTAATTTATTGTTTTATGTAGTCTGAATTTTATTATTTTTATAGATTATACTTTTAGATTTCATCAGTCGATGCTTTTTGTTTTTATTTATTTTTATTTTTGGTTTATTATATTAATTTATAAATGACAGTTTTATGCTAGTGAAACATCTCATCATCTAGTTTTTTATTTTTCTAAGATTTTGTTTTTTGAACTTCATGATGGACCATCAATAATTTTCTCTTTGTTTTTATTTATTTTTATTTTTGGCTTATTATATAAATTTATAAATGATAGTTTTATGCTCGTGAAACATCTCATCATCTAGTTTTTTATTCTTCTAAGCTTTTGTTTTCTTTGAACTTCATGATGGATCATCAATAATTTTCTCTTTAAGCAGTGAACATCATGTATCCATTCCTTTTGGAAAAAGGGGTAAGAATTTCTTTCCTCTTTCAACTATTTATAACACATCATCACCATGGTATCGACTATACATTCCACATAAGCATTAGTAACCTTTAACGATAATGTAAACTGATGTTTAACATGCTAATTTCAAGCATAGAGTTATAAAGGCATATATAAAATCCGATCGCATGTTCCAACAGTTAACATTGATTCCTTACAAGCATTACACCACATGCATGGCTATAATGGAGGCCAAGCCTCACTAAACGCATAGGACCATCATGTCTTTTCTAATCAAGTCAAGCTAAGCCACACACACCATTAATTTAACAATTATTCCTTTACACAAGAGGGATAACCATGTCATATTAAGGACTATCCTAACTTGAGTCACATAAGCATTATTCACATGGTCATAAGATATACGATTTGTGTGTACATCATAATAACATAAGCACATACTTACTTAATTGTAAGCATTCCCATAATATACATAAACATGGTATTAGTCCCAACTAGACCACAACAATATAATCAAATGCCCAATGTATACATCATAAAAATCATAACCACACACTATAAGATACAACTTAAAAATTATACCACAAATTACATAACATCATCAAGAAAAAGGACTATGTATTTACATTTTTTCAGGACCTCTTAACACATTAAGACCATATATTAAGAGCACTTGATTCATTAAGGGAAACTAGGTATGCATGGTCCATGTACCACCCAATCATATGCACTCATCTGACATTTACTCTTTCTATTGTGAGGCCACCCCTTGAAACGATTCCACTAGGACCAAGGGACACATGATTCTTCCTAAGAGTTATTCTCAACAACTGGACATCAAGTCCACATTCAACCCAGGATAAGAGGCTCAATAACTTACTTATCCTTGATTAGTTATAGGTAAAGTATCTAATACCTACTTAAACATACATAGACAAGCAAGGTAACCATCCATTCCCAACCAACTTATCATGCCAACAAAGAATTATAATATATTCAACCATTATTTAGCTAATGCATTCATGGGGGAATAAGTCTTCTTGTTGCAGTAGCTATCATCCACATGTAATTATTCCAATCCTACACACCTCACACAATACCAAGGCACATTAAAAGTGCATATGTATATTTCAAATACAAATGTATAGAATATGCATTCACTATTCAATTCTCATGCATGTCCTAATGCATATGAATTCTAATACTTATTTAATGCATATCAATTCCAATGCAATTAACAATTAACATAATGTATACATTGATTATACACTAAAACCACTCTTTTGTAGTCAATGGTATTTGATTCCAATACATAGAAACGTATCTATGAAATTTACTACTCAATGTAATGCACAGTCATTATACAATTACCAATGCATGCAATTACCATTCAATTATCAATACTATTTATACATTTACCTTGCAATGCGAGTCAATATACAATTACCAATACTATTTATATATTTACCTTGCATTATCATATATATGTATTATAATTCCAATACAATGAGATTTAAGTATCTTCCATGCAAATATAATAACATATGTAAATATAATATAAATTGAATGCCATGCTTCTCCCTTCAATGCACATGCATTATCATACACTTATTCTTCATCGCAATGATCTAACATACACGGCATATTGGAATATAAATTTCCATAAATAAAATAGGGATTTCTATCTTCCTATAGCATGTAAATATGCATTCAGATACATTTAATGCAAATGGATTACGGCTCTGACCTCCATTTTCCAGCTCAATCTCATTCATTATACACATATGCAATCCCAAACAATCAACACATAGATTTTATATGCAAGCATCAATGACTTTCCATGCGTATATTATATATACAATTAAAGAATTGTTATATTAATTAATATCAAGGCATTGGATTTTTTTTAAGAGTTTCTAAGAATTCAAAATTGAATCTTATCCTTCAATTGTCGTTTCCTTACTATGACGAGATAGCCCATGATACAATCATCTACTCACTTTGATTTGTTGAGAATCTCAAATATTAACCATGTATTGTTTTCATAATACAATACAAGCACTTTATTTTTTATATCAGAACACTCACAACTATATTGATTCTTGGTATTATTCATCGTATTATTCATGGTAGACTAAGCTATATCGAACAATATAAGATTCATGTCCGCCACTATGCTATGCACCTCCAAAGAGCTACAAATTCCTTTGGCCATGCACCAGAATAATATTCCCTTCATACATGAAATTTAAATAAAAAACTAACAAGATAAATATAAGTCACGGTCATATGGGAACCCCCATGAATCTCTATGGTTATCCCCATACTTGGTCTCAGCACCCACCAAGAGAACATTCATTTCCTCCATCACATGCCAATCCTGATCAACCCCCTCTCTTCCCACCATGCACAAATCCATAAATTGTCTAATGTTTTCACATGGAAGATGTGGATAAAAGTAAGTTGGTTGATGATAGAGAGTTGTAGAGGGTGTTGTCTCCATCCAATGACAAGTTCATTATGAGAACAATCCATTTGTTGGTGTTTATATTCACCAACAACACACAAAGAATAGGTGAGTATTAAATTGAATTGCATTGATCTTGTAGGCTCTTTATTTTAATTGCATGTATGAATGGAGTATTATTTTGATGCAAGGTCAAAGGAATTTGTATCTCTTTGGAAGTTCATATCAGAGTGGCAGGTAAGAACATGACTCTTATATTGTTCCATATAGATTATTCTACCATGCATAATTACCAAGACCAAGTTTAGTTTTGAGTTTTTTGATACAATAATTACCAAAACCCAGTTTAGTTTTGAGTTTTTGATACAATAATTACCAAGACCCAATCTAGTTGCTTGCTCGTGTATACCTAAGATCAATTGTTTTCACTTAGTGCTTGCCCAGATCTCCTTTATACAAGTGATTCTGGGTGGGGAGGAATGAATTCGTAGCACCCCTTAGCTTTGAACAAGTGTGAAAGGGTTCTATTTCATACATATACTAACTTTTATTGGTTCAAGAGTTGACATTTATTGGATTAAGAGTGTTGAATAAAGGAATATTTAAAAAAGAGATTGAAATACTAAAGAAAAAAAGTGAACATAATTTTGGTCTTACTTGAAATTATCTAACACCCATTTTCATTGACACTTCATCACTCAGTGGAAGAGTGAGAATAGACCCTTGTTCTCCTTTCTCAATTGTGTTGATTAAACACTAGCCGATGGGAAATTATGGTGTTTCTTGCCTACCTTAGTTTGATACCCAAGGTGTATGCATTCTCTGATAAGAGGTGGAGGAACATTCTCTGTATTCATTCTCCAATATATATATATATATAATGAGGTTGTGTCCCTCTCTGGGAACCACCCTCTTATTTCAATCTTCAAATAAAAATAGTGTACATACATAATGAATTACAACAATTGGGAGGTGCGTCCTCCCTAGATGAGCGTCCTCATGAATCCCTGCATATAAAAAATTAATAAATATTAAGTCCAATAGAGAAGGGGATCACCCTCTAAAAAATTTCTTCACATAAACAACTTATAAAATACTAAGCAATTAGAAGCATGTCCAAGGTGCAAAAAGCTAAAAAACCCCTCTTCCCTTAACATAAAACAAAGTGTAAAATAGGAAGCACACACACAATAGTAACATACAAAAGACAACCATCCAACCCCAAAGAGAGTAACTCCTTCTCTTTAAATAGCAATTTAATGGAAATTATTGATAAGACTAAATTTAATAATTAAAATAGACCACCCTTTCTAGTCACCAACAAAACAATCCCGTCATTAAAATCACAATAACAATTAATTATAAATAATAAAAACTACTAGAATAACATATGGATACTCTTGCTTCTTAGGTGGAAATTCCACTAACAAATAACTAGAAAGGTTAGGATAAGAGTGACCACTTGGATTCACATGCACATATGCACCAATGTCCCACTTGAAATAATTAATAAATAACTTAAATATATTCTATGCATAGAATAAAATGAGAATGGAAACACCAATTAGACAAGTGTCCCATTTTTTAAAAATAGAAAAGGAAGTTACTTATGAATGCAACCACCAAATGGCATAAGCATGCCTTAATGCCACTTAATAATATCAAATTAGTAGATAGTAATATTATCTCAATTTTAGAGCATTGAATAATAGTACTCAACATACATATTATTTTCTTCTAGAAAATATTAACAAATACTTGTCATTTAATTATTTCATTAGCAATTAATAATCATAGCATTTACTTATCTCTAAGATAATAACTCACCTCTATCAAAGAAGCCACCTAGATTATTAATTCACCTTCTACTATAGGTTGCATGTGCCCTTCATGCACTCATTAGATGCATCTATACTACAATTGCTAGGCCTTCAATAATAATTACTAGTATTAATACTGACAATCATAGGCTAATCATATATTAATACCATTAGTATAGTAGTAAGGTCACTCTATAGGTTGTATGCTAGTTAGTATACTAATAGGCCACACCCTAGCATAGAAACAATCTATATGTCCCCCCTCAATGGGTTATTGAAAAGATAAGACACACTAGTGACAACTCACTAGTTCCACTAGGGAGTAACATGTCAAGAAGGCTTAAAATCTAGCCATGGTCTCACGAGGCTTCACTAACCCGTTTTCCTTTCCTAGTGGACATTGTGCCCCCTTCATTACCATGGTATTTCACATACAACCCTTTGTGTTTGCTTTTCATTTTCATGATTCATATTTTTACATCACAACACCATGCTATCACCAATGCATGGTCTAAAATCACATGACTAGACTAACAGTGTTACAGTGTTCAACAGTGGGGCCTTGGCCTTGAGCTCCTCACTATGAACCTTTGTATAGACATACTTTTATACTTAGCCACAAACACAAAACTGCCGACAAAAGGTATTACAGTGAATATGAAAATGATCATAAGCAAACCAACACACTATGAAAGCTTAAAAGGATAGAATGAAAACAAATGCCATGCAACATTAAAATAGATTAAATTAACATTCTATGAAAATGATCATAAACAAACCAACACATTATGAAAGCTTAAAAGGATAGAATGAAAACAAATGTCATGCAACATCAAAATAGATTAAATTAACATTCTAATCTAGGTAGTGTCGCAAAAAAATAATGAAGAGTGAGATTAGTTTGTATCTAAATAAATAATTTTTATATTCATTATAATATGGATACAAATTGTAAATGTTTTGGTATAAACCTTCACTCCATTCATTTTGTTACACATAAATTCTTTTTCTTCCATTATAAAGAGATGGTTACCAAAAAGATGAATTGCTACTTTATAGTATGGACTTTGGATCATTGTTGTTCCAAAAAAAATTGAATTTTAAGACATCCACATTGAGTGCCACATGTATATTTGTGTTGTGGTCTCTATACTTATTTGGTTGTGTTGTGGTCTCTATATTTATTGGTTGTTAATGTTTTTTACAGCCAAAAAGATGAATTGCTACTGTATAGTATGGATCATTTTTATTAAAAATTTGGATCATTGTTGTTAAAAAAAAAAAATTGAATGTAAGACATCCACCTTGGATGCCACATGTATATTTGTGTTGTGGTCTCTGTACTTATTGGTTGTTAATGTTTTTTACATGTTTTGGTTATGGATGAATAAATTAATTAAGGTTTAAAACTATTGTTAGGAATACGTTAAGCCCACATTTGAACTAGATAGTGATTGTTGAAATTAGTTACAAAACAATAGTGATAGCTTAGAAAATAGCAAGCATACGTTGGTCAAATCAACTAATTAAGGCAAAGGCAATGCAATGTTGCACAACCAATGATGTAAGACTTACATCTACATGACAATGAGCCTCTTGAAATTTTAAGCATAATGCTCCTCCTATTCGTTATGAGCCACTATGTGTCAGAGGGGCTTTCGACACGTAACATCGTGCTTAGGTGGTGTGCCTGCACTAAGAAAGGTAGCTTTGAATTTTAGGTCATAAGTGAGCATGTGCATAGACCAGAAAAACAAAAAACAATGAAGTACTCATCATAAAATGCAAAGCTGTAAGCTGCAGCCTGTAGTTACAAAAATAGTCAGATCTGATATGCTGTGACAAATACCATTAAAATATAGACCATAAACATTGAACGAGCTTTATGCAAGTTGAGTTATAGGGCACTCTCCTTATCGCTGAGGGATTACACTGATAGTTGTCAAGCAAGACAAGCCCAGTAAACTCACTGAAACTGAAGAAACCAGTAGCTGGGATTTATATGCAAAACCTATTACTACCGTTATTTACAAACAGCGCTATCTTATAAAATATACATTTGTGGATTCGATATCATTCATCACTGACATATATATATCAATTATTCTTGTATGTCGAAGACCAGAAACGACCTAACAAACAAGTTCCCGCGGGCGCTAATCCTGCGTCGTGACATGATGTCATCGTATTCGTCAAAGTCGTCAAGCGCAGAGACCAGCACAGATACATTTACGGATTTGAAACAGAGATTATACGCAAACACTGCAACACTAATTCCATAGAGCGCAACAGTGGCAGCTACTGCAACAACAAGAGTATCCATGCGCGTCGGGGAAAATGGAGTTATTCTGCTACTGTAACCACCCTGTGAGCTTTTCATAAGCGGAATTTCAGCTCCATGCCCCACCATGACAGAATTATTGGACAGATCAGTGTCCAGGCATTGACAATTTGACTCTTCGAGTGCAGTGCAACATAAATTAGGATGGGGAAGAAGAAGAAGCAGCACAAGAACAAGAAGAGCAGAGGTGATATTGAAATAACTGGTTTTCTCTGCCATTTTTACAGCAGCCAGGATAACGGCCAGCTATAATGTTCTCTGTTGAGAATAGAAATTACAGAAGATTTGTTGCAATTGCAATATCTCTGTGGACACTTTTAGCTTCAGTTTACAATGGTCTTATTTATTTATTTATTCATTGCTTCAGTTGTCTTCTGCCATGCTCATTGGCCCGGTAAGGTCCATTGAAGTCGGTTTAGACATGAGTGTCCATTAGCGGTCAAAATTGAAGGCTGGCACATTGATTATCATTTAACTTTCTAATAATCACAAATACAAGTAAAATGCTATAGAATACATATCTAGAATGGAAATTCATTGGCGAGCAAGGAGTTACTAATGTCTTTGATACTTTGTTGCAAGTCCTTTTTACAAAATTGGCATTGAAACATTCCACATTCTGCCAAAAAGAGTGGCATTTTCTCTCACACCATTAATTACCAGCCTTGTCGAATGATGAAGACATTTTTTTGTAATTGTCAAATTATAGAAAGTAATTCCTTATTTTCTCTTATAACTATGTTTCCTTGTATGAAACGTTTATTATTTCTTATTTTAAAGGGTTTTTACAAAGAAAGTAATGTTTTTTCTTCAATGCATAGATTTTTTAATTAAATAATATTGGCATAGCTAGAAGTAAAGTGGTAGCTGAATGCTAGTAGGTATAACCAATTGTTTAGCATTTAGGTTTGTTAATTATATTTATTATTCATATAAAATAAAATTAATATAAGCAAAACATAAATATTATTTAATAAAAATAACAAATAAAAACTAATTATTTTTTTTTTTACCATTTTTTAAGTGAAACTTATTTAAATCTTAATCAAGATGTATTTAAGTATAATAAGATACCATGAAATGAATTCTTGTTCCTACACTTGTTACACTTAGATTAATCTTGTTGATTTGCTCAATCAAATCCAAATCCAAAATCTGAGATAATATCTAAATAGCTATCAACATAATAATAAAGATAGTCATAAAATAAAGTTAAAATGTGATAAATATTTTATTTATTAAATATAACTAATTATTTTAACAATATAATCTAAAATATTTTCATATCCATGAAGATGAGAAAAATATCCAATGACAAACAAATTGCACATCAAACTCCACAGCTCATACAAAAATATGTCACATTAAACACCTAATCAACTTAAATCTAAAAGATAGAGATATGTTATAGAAAGATATGTCAAATTAAAAAGCTATTAAACTTAAATCTAAGAGATGGAGATATGTTATAGAGTGAAAGCTAATAAATCTAAATTTTATATTAAAATTAAGAAATGAAAATTATTATAACTTTATTATTATAAATATTAAAATTTCATCTTAATTTTTTATAATTTAATATTTTTATTAAAACAAATTATATTAATTAAAAAAAATTATATTTTTTTTTCAAAATAATTAAAAATTATTATTAAAATAAATATATTATACTTTTACCTTATTAACATTTTAAAAACATTTTAAAGATAAAAATACATAACATTTCATGAAAAACTTTAAACATATAAATATATTTCTAAAATCTATGTATTAATTCTTCTATTTTTTTAAAATTTAATAAACTAAAGATTGATCTCAACCATTATTATCATCTTAAGTACATAAATATGAGTTTGATAAATGATACTTTTATCTTGTATGGGAGTCTGTTTTTTTATGTTTATTGTTTTTATTGAATGGTATTAGATGTTTGGTACTTGTATCCATAATTTTGTGGAATAGTTCTTAAAAAAAATTATTGGATTCAAATAGCTTTTATGAAGCAATTTTAATGGTTTGATAAAATTTAAAATAATCAAATTGTTATTCCTAATAAAGCCTCTTTCCTAATCTATCAAGTCTATTAAGAGAGGCACGTTATTGAGATTTCCAATCAAAGAATGAAATTTTATAGTTATTGTACTTATATAAAAAGAAACTATATTATGTAATGATAGCCAAGACCCATCATTAAGAGACATTTTATGGTTGTGGTAACTCTAGTAGAAGAGACCACCCCTCACTCCTTACAACTAGGAAGAACAAAATATCATTACCATTTTAAACTAGTATAGATTCAATCTTTTCAAATGATCATTTTGTTTCTTTCTCTTTACTTGATTATTGAGAGGATTATATCATGGAAAGTTCAACCTTGTCCATGGATTAGCTATTAGAGATCTTGCATTCACAAGTAGTAATTGTTTCTCCTTTTCCTTTATCACCTACAAGCCTTCTACAAAAGAAACTTATAACAACCCTACCTAGCATAGTTGACAAGGAGGGTGTTACTTGAAAACACATATATTCTTTTCATTCCTTAAATCAGTTGAGTAACTCATTCTTGTCCAAGCTATCAAGTAAATCAACCATATATAAGCAATTAGGTAATCAAATATAAAATAAAATCATAACCAATAGAAAATTAAAGTACATGTTGTTCTTAGCATTACCAATGACTAACCATTGGTCCAAACCTATGCTCCACAAACATATTGTTGATAAAGGTGAAGTCACACCCAAAGATTTACTCTCCACTCAACTGATCCAAACACCTAGGAACATGTGATAACACCTTGGCAAGGATAAATCCCAATGATGATGTAGGATAAAACATTATGTACTCAACAAGGTCACTAATCTACCCAATAGATCAAATCAAGCATCAAATACCAACTAGTTAGGAATAGTGTGGTCAAGAGACTCCTAGATTTACAACACCCCCATACCCTTCAAGGTTATTTTGTGCAAGAACATCCACTCCATCTCTTATTAAGTGCCCCTAGTATGTTAGTTAACAACATCGATTGTGGAATAGTTCATTTGCAGAACTTTACTAACCACTCTATATTATGATGAATACCCCTAATTGATCAAGTACCATTCTCAATATGTGATATCACAGTGGTCTAAAATAAATTAATTACCAATCTAAAATAGCATTAGTAACCCCATTTGGTCAACTATACTCCTAACCTCATCTACTTACACAAGCTAAACTAGAGAAATTATCAAATCACTCTCACTAATTCACAATCAAAGAAATTACCTTTATGAAGGAAAGGATTCTCAACAAACCACCAAAATCAAGTACCCCTCACATAAGGAAAGAACTTATTTTATAATGTCTGAAAACACTTATTACCAGCCTTTTCGAATGTCGAATGATGGAAGATATTTTTCTGTACTTGTCAAATGATAGAGAGTATATGTTTTCCTTATCAGTCCCTGCCTCCAGCTGCAGGGATTCTATGAATCGGGTTGCTATCATTTTAATAAACCGACCCGCTTTTCAAAATATTATAAACAAAGTTTCAATTTCTTTCTGACAATGGCATGAGATTGGCCTTTATCTTGACCAATATATAACAAGAAACCATTATTTTATGCAATCAAAGAATTTGGGCTCTTATTTGGCCTCATATCGAGGCAAGGTGACAATTTTTTGTTTGAATCTATTTATATCACTTTCAAACTAATGCTACGATTGTTGTTAGCATTAGTTCCATACAGTTTATGTTTTAGATTCAATTGCTAATCTTAAATTTACTTGTCTATGTTTTCCTTGAACATGTGTCAAAGCACTGCATGTATCCCTTTGAACATGTGTGCTGATGTACATGTGTCGATGTAGATGAGAGACCTTTTTTTGCCACTAGAATGGTTATCACCACTGAACCAAAGACCAGAAGCATTTGGGTGCTGCTACAAATTTCCCAATGGGATGTACACTATGGAATAAATGAGACTTGCTGGGACTACACAACTTCTTTTTACATTCATATCTGACTGGAAACTGTCCATTTATAGCAAACCTCAAAAAGAAACTACCATGTTTCTTATCTTTATACATTGCCATCTTCAGTTTGTTCAGAAAAGATCATGGTGCTTACATCCAGAGTGTTGATATGAAAGATATGAGATTGGAGAAATGCAAGCACAACTATTCGATATAAATTTGGACACTTGATCTTCTTATCTGCAATGTTGCACCCAAGAGACCATCAGTGTGAACGAGTGATCATGCTTGTAGTTCTACTTCTAAGCATCCGACTACCTATCTGGCTACCTATCGATCTGTTACTGCAGTGGAAAACAACTACCATAAAATTTATGTGTGAGTATTCAAAACGTCTTTTTAATATTTGATGTTCGTCTTTTAATATTTGATGTTCCTCCTTTTTTCACTGTTTTTTTTTCACATATTTGATGTTCATTTTTTTAAATTTTCTTTGCACAGCCTATACATCTTGGCACTGTGATTCTATTAACATGCCAAAACTCAATATTATAGTCTACAGAAATCACTAGGAAAATCTGCAGGTAATTACTACGCTAAATAGGCCAGACATTGAAGCATTGTACAACAGAAGAAGCAAAGGAGTACTAAAATATAGGGGAGGAAGCAGGTAGCAACTAAATCCATTTTTTCACCCAGAGGACACCACCATCCTCTTTAGCATCAATAGGACCCAATAATCCATTGATTCCCCATCGTTAGCGGCCTCATCAATATCTCCTATAGCATCTAAGCTATCAGTTATATACATAAAATGAAGCATCCAACAATTTATTATACAACCATGAAAGTAACAATGTTGAAGATGGATATTAGAATAGTTGCAATGAAAGTTGCCATGAAGCTTTCCCTCTTTATCTTCCCATGCTTATATGTTTTATTCTCTCTTCATGGAGATGCTTGTATGTTTTTTACATAATTAACAAAGATAGATTTTGGAGCAGACTCAATTTATGGAATGCTTCAATGATCAACTCCTTTCATAAGAGATTGAAAGCCTACTGTCTTCATAGATAATAGATTTTTAATGTTTAATTGCCCACAACTAAACCACATAATATATAGTTTAAAAAATAAGCCCATTTTAGAATATGTGAAGCATCGATTAGAGTTTGGAAGCATCATGGGTTCAAATGCATTCTACTTTGTATATTCTAATAAAATTAATGTTATGAACACACTGGACATGCCCAAACAATGTAGAACCACATAGAGATTCTATGATTGCACGCTGGTTATTAGACTAGAAGAATCTCTATTAGTTAAAGTGAAATTCTGAAACATGGGCAACCAGAACCTCAACATACCCAAGGAAAGGAACTATCAGGAAATCATTTTCTTTTTTTTCTTGTGTGTGGAGTTAGCATTTATTTATCACTTGACACCACAAGGTGCCATTACAACGGTAACCATTATCTAAGAACACAGCTGAAAGCAGGTTCCTAGGCATAAGAGAATCCCAACAATAATTAGCCTAGATGATAACTACCGCCTTCTAAGCATGAGATTCAAATGATAGGCAGCTTGGTTATTGGCTACCTCCAGAGTGCCACTGTCAACAGTGATGATGAAATTTGAGATTTCTCCTGCGAACTTTGTGCTTTTGCTCATGTTCAACAATGGCGTGGGAAAGCAATCTGAAATTTAAGGCCATCGACCATGACCTGGCCTCGTTTGCTGTTTGCAAAATACTCCAACAAAACTTGCATATTTACTCATGAATTTGAGACTTTTCTTAATATAAATCAGTATTATTGGCATTGTAGTGCACTTGGGCGATCTGTTCAATAGACCATTTAACATTTCCTTTTTGCATTCACTCCATGCATGGAATCCAAGTGTTTATTTTTTCGTAATAAAATAATATATAGACTCAAATTTCCACTTATTTCTGGGTTTTGCGACAGGTGGCTTCTACAGCCAGCCTTGGGCACATGGTTATAATTGGGCATGTTGAGTGGTCGTGGACATGCATATATTCAATTCATTGGCACATGATGTTTCTAAATGCTTGAATTGTATCAATTGCTTAAACTAAGGAATTGTATTCAATTGATTTACTATGCTTTTCTGGGGACTCTGCATTTATGATTTACTGTTGTGTTTTATTTTTTTAAATCTATACAGCTACACGATTTTGATATGTGCATCACCAATATGCTTGGTTGGGGTTTATAAAAATGGAGGAAATAACTGTATGGATAAGGTAAGGAGACGAAATATGTCTATTAAGGGTTACTATATATATGGTTACTATGTCTCTTCAAGATTACTATGTAAATGCCCTTGGCTTTCCCCATGTTGGTTCCCTGGGTGGGTATTGAGTCCAAACAGTGTTGTATTTTATTAACAATGTGAGCACGCTATTTTGAAGTGTGCGGAGGTGCTAGAAAGAGAGCTAGAACAAGCTGGGATGCTAGGAAAGGTGCTAGTGGCTATCCAACTGATTCTTATGCTGACTGAACAAACTTGGGAATGCAAATGAGTCAGTCTCATATGCCACTGAACAAGAGCACCTCCTTGTATCTATTCTTGTGTGACCGACAGAGAGCACTAAGAGCATTAACAGACTTAGAAAAGACAAACGATGATACATATTTGGGATATAGACCAGACTTGGGCATGCCCTCCGAAAGCGCTAAAAAACTTACAGACTTATAACAGGGAAGAAATTGATTATAGGACATGGAATTTGAAACCAATCATTAAGCTATTTTCCTTATTGGCCTAACCTTCAATGAGGACTTCCATTGCAGCAATATTGCAAAAACTTGTGCAGTTGCCTAAAAAGGAAGCAAAAGCCTATCTTCAAATAATACTTAATCGTAGGCAATCCAAATTCCTCAAAGAACCAGGAATGGAAGGATTCTTAATTTATTTAGTTCTTTTACCTCGAACCACTTTTTTATACATTATTCTTATATCACCTCTCTCCATATGTTATTTGGGCCTATCCATTGATCCATAATCTTATAAATATACTGAGCATAAATAAAATAAACAGAAAGATGGGTGGTTGTTTCAGTACCTTGTCTACAGAATAAGAAAATCTATACAGCTACACGATTTTGATATGTGCGGAGTGTTTTGGCAATATGGCTAATGCCTGGAAGGTACTGTTTTACACAGGCTTTTCCCCGGAGTTGTACTGATTGATTAATCTAATAGGTGTTATTATTATGGATGATAAAGGCTTGAGTTCTAATATTCTTATCTATTCCTTGTCTAGGAAAAAAGAAACATAGATCTTGCAATCCAATTTTAACTTATTGCTATTGAGGTATATCAAAAAATTGTGATTAAATGATGAAGTTTTTTATATGCTGAAATCTTAGGGTAGGTGCGTTTTATATTTTGATTGATTGCTACTTTCTGTTGAAGATTATTCAAGCATTACAAGTTTTTTGAGTTGAGCCTACATTTCCTGGTCAATGAAGTCTGGTGTAATCTTATTTTTAAATTTGCAGTTACCGCGAAATTTATGTAATGCATGGTCTAATGGTCTAAATTTCTGATGGCAGGGACTTGGTGCCTTTAGCAACCCATCTTGTTTTCTATTATAACTAACTATGGAGTTGTAAAACTAAGTATGGAGTTCTAAGAAACATTTATGATTTCTTATTTTTCGGGGTTTTTTTACAAAGAAAGTATGATTTCTTATTTTTGGGGGTTCTCTTACAAAGAAAGTAATTCTTTCTTCAAAGGATAATAATTAATTATTTAACATTTAGTTTAGTTTTGTGAATATAATTGATTGTTAAACAAAGGTGAAAATATATAGTTTTATACCATTATTTATAACAAATTATAGGAGTTATTATAATCATATATCAAATACTATTTAATAAACACAAAAACAAAAAAACTAATATGAAAAAACAAAAACTAATTGTTATCAGTTTTTTTAATTACCTTTTTAAATTTTAATCAAGATGCATTTAAGCATAACAAAATACAAAGACTATGAAATGAATTCCTATTGTACAATTAGGTTAATCTTGTTGATAAACAATTTCAAAATCTAAGATAATATCTAAATGCTTATAAACATACTAAGATAATATCTAAATGCTTATAAACATACTAATGAAATTGATCATAAAATAAAATTAAAATTTGATAAATATTTTGTTTATTAAATAAAATTAATTACTTTAACAATGTAATCTAAAATATTTTCATTTCTTTAATAATAAGAAAAATATATATCATATTAAAAAGCTAAACTTAAATGTAAAAAGATAAGTCACATTAAAAAGCTAATAAACTTAAATCTAAGAGATCGAGATATGCCATGTTCAAAGATATGTCACATTAAAGAGCTAATAAACTTAAATCTAAATCTAAGAGATGGAAAGATGGAGATATGTTATAGTGTATTAAATTTTATATGAAAATTTATAAATGAAAATTATAATAATTTTATTATTATAAATATTTAAAATTTTATCATAATGTTTTATAATTTAATATTTCTTATTAAAATAAATTATATTAATTTTTATAAAAATTATATAATATTTTTTTATAATTTAAAATTAATATTAAAATAAATATATTATTTTTTTTCTTAATATTTCAAATAAAAATAAATAACATTTTATCAACACTTTAAAGATAAAAATATATTTCTAAAATCAATATAATATTCTCTCCATTTGTTAAAATTTAATAAACTAAAGATTGATCCCAACTATTATTATCATCTTAAGTACAAAAACTTGAGTTTGATAATTGGTACCTTTATCTTACCACACTCCTTGCAATTTATCTTTACTATGTCTATTATTTCTCCAATATGTGAGACCATGGTATGTCTATAGTATACACGTTTTTTTATGTTTATTGTTTTTATTGAATGGTAGTCGATGTTTGGTACCCGTTTCCATAGTTTTGTGCACTAGGGTAATCAAAGAAATTAAAAAAAAAAATATTGGATTCAAATGGCTTTCATGGAGCAAGTTTATTGGTTTGATAAAATTTAAAATAATCAAATTGATGTTCTCAATAAAGCTTGTTTCCAATCAATCAAGTCTATCAAGGGAGGGAGGCAACTTATTGAGTTTTCCAATCAATGAATAAAATTTTATAGTTTTTGTAACTATATAAGAAGAAACTATATTATATTGGCAATGATAGGCACATTTTATGGTTGTGGTAACTCTAGTAGAAGAGACCACCCCTAACTCTTTACAACTAAGAGAAACTAACATATTATTATCATTTAAAACTAGTATAGATTCAATTTGTTCAAATAATCATTTTGTTTCTTTCTCTTTACTTGATTGTTGAGAAGATTATATCATGGAAAGTTGAACCTTGGCCATGGATTAGCTATTAGAGATCTTGCATTCACAAGTAGTCATTGTTTCTTTTTTTCCTTTCTCACCTACAAGCCTTCTAAAAAAAACTTATAACAACCCTACCTAGCATAGTTGACTAGGAGGGTACTACTTGAAAACACATATATTTTTTTCATTCCTTAAATCAATTGAGTAACTCAATCTTGTCCAAGCTATCAAGTAAATCAACCATGTATAAGAAATTGGGTAATAAATAGTGAAATAAAATCATAACCAATAGAAAATTAAAGTACATGTTGTTCTTAGCATTACCAATGATCGACCATTGGTCCAAAGCTATGATCCACAAACATATTGTTGATAAAGGGAAAGTCACAACCAAATATTTACTCTCCACCCAACCAATGCAAACACCTAGGAACATGTGCTAACACCCTCACAAGGATACAACCTAATGATGGTATAGGCTAAAAAATTACGTACTCAACAAGGTCACTCATCTATCCAATAGATCAAACACCAACTAGTTAGGCATAGTGTGGTGGAGAGATTCCTTGATATAAAACACCCCCATACCCTTCAAGGTTATGTTGTGCAAGAACATCCACTCCATCTCTTATTAACTACCCCTATTATGTTAGTTAACAACATCGATTGTGGAATAATTCCTTTGCAATACTTTACTAACCACTCTATATTATGATGAATACCGCTAGTTGATCAAGTACCATTCTCAACATGTGGTATCACAATGGTCTAAGATAAATTAATTACCAATCTTAAAGAGCGTTAGTAACCCCAGTTGGTTAGCTACACTCCTAACCTAATCTACCCACACAAGCTAAACTAGAGAAATTATCAAATCACTCTCACTAATTCACAATCAAAGCAATTACCTTTATGAAGGAAAGGATTCTCAATAAACCACCAAAAGCAAGTAGCCCCTCACATAAGGAAAAAAAATATTTTTTAATCTCTCACAAGATAACAATTTCCTCCCAAGAATATTGTTGCCCAATTTAAGCCAACAAGAATAAACATATATAAATCTTCATTCAAATCCATGGAACAATAAAGACAATGTACAACTCATATAATGAATGGAATCCATATTCTTTATTCATATTGAATAAAACTTGTACAAATCCCTCCTTTCCCAAGAAGAAAGGAGGAAAATACTCAAACCCTAACTTAATCTCTTAATCCCAAAACAATTTATAGTTGAATACAAAATCTAAAATTTTCTTTTCACATCTCCATCACGAAACAATATATAGAATCATAAGGATGAAAACATGAAGTTGGGTAACCCTTCCATGAGAATCGGGTGCCCGAGCAACATAGTGGAAGTTATTCGGCCGAATATCTATATTTATTTGGCCGAATAACTTTTTTATTCGGTCGAATAACTATAGTTATTTGACTGAATAATTGATCTTTTATTCGGCCAAATACTTTTTAACGATGAACCATTTAAATTGAGGGAACACATAGCTAACCAGTAATTTTGACCGGTGGTTCTATGTTTATTTGGCCGAAAAATTATTCAGCCAAAAAATTGTTTAGCTGAACGATTGTTCGACCGAATAATTGTTTTACATAAAAGGTCGACTGCAATCCCATTCTCATGTTTTCCGCTTGCAGTCATCTCCCGTCATCCGCCACTCGCATCGTCGTTTGTCGTGCTCATCCCGCCACTCACCTGGTCTCTCGTCGTGCCTGTCGTGGATGTCCCTCTTGGTCTCCCATCATCCCCGTCCCGCCACCCGCCTTGTCGCCCGTTGTCCCCGTCCCCGCCTGCAGCCTTCCTGTCATGCATTGACGTGTACGTCTGCCACCCCACCACACTTTCGGCCTCCTCTCTGCGTGGATTTCTATTCGTGTTCTGGCCTTCTCTCCACAGGTATTTATTTTTCAACAAAGAGATTCATGACTTGCTGTAGCCAATGGCTTAAATTTCCTATTCGTCATAGTTTTTTTTAATTTCATAGTATGATTGCGTAAATATTTTAGGAATGTAATATGATGAGAAAGGTATATTCATTTTAATTTTACTGGATAGGAATTAAATTTGTTGAAGGGAAGACTTGTGCGATTAATAAAAAATTATAAGTTATGTTTATATTTATGATATTATGTTTTCAAATTTTTAGTTTTTATTTTACACGGAGACTTCACTTAGTGAACCTCTCACATAGCACATGCGATCATGGGATATTAAAGAATACCCTTAATTTTGAGAGATATTGATCCAAACTATTTTTGTTGAAACCCCCTCCCAATACTTAAAACCTCCTCCTCACCCCTTTTTATAGCTCAATCCTTATAAACCACCCTACCCAACCCCACCTTAAACCCCTCATCCCCCCAATACCTGCAATATATTGGTTCGATTTTTGATAATTTTAAAACCCACAATATGAACTAACGTGATAGTATATTGGTCAACAAGTGAAGCCCTTATGTTATTTTGTAGTTAGATTTTAAAGTTTATTGTACATGTTATTATGAGGAGAGTAGATTTATTTTAATTTTAATTTCAGGTCACAGGTATTATGAGGAAGATGTTCATTCATGACCTCTGTCCATGTGGGGAGAGTTCATGAACTCTGTCCACGTGGATAGAGTTCATGAACTCTGTCCCATGAACTCTGTCCATGGACATAGTTCATGAACTCTTTCCATGGGCAAAGTTCATGAACTCTATCCACGTGGATAGAGTTCATGAAATCTGTCCACATGGACCAGGGATAATTTTAGTAGCAAATTTTAGCCGAGTGGGCTATTTTTCCATGTTTTTCTCCCAAAAAAGATTCGCCATTTTGCATTTTTTGAAGCCCCATTTCACCCAATTTTGATGGGGTAAAAGTTTTTCACCCTAAAAATCACCAAATTATTATATAAACGATATAAAATCCTTTGAAATTAAAATATTTTTTGAAAAATATCGCCAATCGTTTTATACTTGGCGTTTTAATAATTGGTAATATTCGCCAACATTTCTACACTTTTAAATAAGTATGGTTCCTTAAAATCATCCCTAACATGGACAGAGTTCATGAACTCTATCCCTGATCACTTTACTTAGCATACTTGGGTTTTAAGTTGTTTTTATATAAATCATAAACAAAAAAATCTAAGTATTGAGATTTGATGGACCTAATAATATTATAATATTTGGATATCAAAGTCAAAATATGATATTTTAGTATTTGCATATCAAAGTTACAATTATAGTTATATTTTGGCTTTGTCTTTACTTAGCATAAGGGTTTTAAGTTGTTTTTATATAAATCATAAACAAACAAAAAAATCTAAGTATTAAGATTTGATGGACCTAATAATATTATAATATTTGGATATCAAAGTCAAAATATAATATTTTAGTATTTGCATATCAAAGTTACAATTATAGTTATATTTTGGCTTTGGCTTTAATAAGGTACAAGTTGGAATGAAAGAAAGTGGAGGCATAGGTGTGCATTTAAAGATATTCATGTCATTTTTGGTTTTTTGATATTTTTTCCAGAATGAAGAGTCACTTAGGGAAACAAACAAAACATACATGACATCATCACCTTCCTCATGGACAGAGTTCATGAACTTTGTCCATGTATAAACTTAGCAGTCTTCCGTTGGAGGCTTGTTCTACGAGGCTACACAAGCTAGGCCTTTAGTTACTGCAATAAATTAACCTTAGATGAGATATTCAGAAGCTCATTCATTAAAGTTCTATAGGGGTTAGTGGATAGATTTCATGAACTCTGTCCATGTAAGAGCTTAGTAGTCTTCCATTGGAGGCTTGTTCCGCGAGGCTGCACAAGCTAGGCCTTCAGTTACTGCAATAAATTAACCTTATATGAGATATTCAGAAACTCATTCATTAGAGTCCTATAGGGGTTGGCAAATAATTACAACTTAGTTTAATTTGGTTTATGTACGTGTAGCTACTTATAGTTTTATGTGTTTCATATTATGTCACAAGTACAAGATAGTCATAATCATTAAAACAGTGGAATGCATTATTATAGTACAAATAACAAGGGCATTTAACCTGTAATTATGATTACCAATCCATTTGATCTATGTATTTCTAATATAAAATACCAAATATTACAAATAACAATTATTAGTACACTATGAGGTTAGTATCATTCCCATTAATATATGTCATAAAAGAACCACAAATAACCTGTATAATGCTTATTAGTTACAGTTTATACTTACCATTATATTAGGACATTGTACTGATTGATCTAAGTATTAAGCCCATAAATATCCATAGATCAACTCTGCATTCATAAAAGTAAGATCTGTTTGTGGTTAAGCTTTAACATATAGAAAGGGTTATAGAAATAATGTATCTAAGGTAAACTACTTACACCTAAGCTCTAAGCTGAGTTGAATACAACCTGTTTCAATATGAAGTAATATGCAAATGCTGATGATTACACTTTTCATGCTATAACTTTTTGTACATTGTTGGAAGGTATCGTTCATTTTTTCGGTGGTTGGTTTGTTTTGCTTCCTTCGTTGTTCGCGTTTATTTCTAGATATGGGTCACAGAGTCATTTATATAAAGAAGGTTCATTTATATTTATTTGTAGATATGTGTCACAGAGTAATTGGAGTTATAGATATGATTGATCACATCTATAACTCCAGTTACTCAACAACTGATATCTACACATAAAATCTAGAGGAAGTGGAAGTAGTAGTGTTTTTACTTGTTTCTTCTTCAAGGTATGTACTATTACCCATATGTATCATTCGATAGTTAATGTCCACATGGACAGAGTGCATGAACTTTGCCCATATGGACAAAGTTCATGGACTCTCTCCACATGCGGACATAGTTCATGTACTCTATCCACATGGACAGAGTGCATGAACTCTATCCATGTGGACAGAGTGCATGGACAGAGTTCATGAACTCTATCCATGTGGATAGAGTACAACATCTCTTTATTTGGAATTAAATTCTTCCATTGCTTCCTATACTCTATTTTATTATAAGATGTCTCTTATTATGGTAAGTATGTATATTACTAATCAGTGTACCTATAATGTCCCATGTAGTTAATACAAAATAAATCAAATTTTTTATCCCATTACTCCAAGATTAGCTCTATGATTACCATTGATTACTTCTTGCTTTGTTCGTATTTGGGTGGCTTAGTACGGGCTTACTAGATAAAGATGACGACTATGATTTTAATTGTTTCTATTTTTGAGTGCATACATTGTAACAACCTATCGTAATAATTCAAATCGAGAATAATTTTTTATGATTCTATGGAATAATGAAAATATTTGTAGATATAATTTATGTTTAAATCATTAAAATTTATCAAATAAGTTATTAATTTAGGATTTAAATTAATATTTAACATGTTCATGAATTGATTCCTTGACATAAAGAAATGTATGTTTTACTTAATATTTTACCATATTGGTTCCATTCATTTAAAACATCAGAAACACAAAGATTGGAGCATTAATTTCCCATACATCCAATAATAAATTAGCTATATTCATTTGAAGAACTATTAGATAATATTAGGTATATCTAGGTCCTTATTAAAAACTTAGTTTTTTTTAGTAGCTAGGTCTTTGAATTTGAGGAATTAACATGTAGAATTTGAATATGTTATGAGTTGATATTTGTGTAAACTTGTAGATATCATATCAAATGGAAAGAGAGCATCATTTGAGACAAAAGCATAGGAGGTCATCACATTCTTCGGGAGTTGGTGTCCCAAATGATAATCGAAGGTTGTCGACTTCACCTCGGGATTCAAGCTTATTGTATAGTTCACATTCATCCGATCATTGGCAAGGCGATAGTGGTAGAGATGATTCCCCCTTATCCTCTGTGGGTGAATGTGTATCTTGATCTTCTGTACAGGAGATCAGCGTGGATGCAGAGCAAGGTTCGCAAGAGGCTCGTCATCCTACACAGGGTGGCAAAGGTTGAGCTAGGATGCAATATGTTCAACTAGATGAGGATTATACACCCATTATGACTTATACATCTGATTTAGTGGAGGAGCTTCCATGGGAAAGTGGTCTTCAACAAACAACCCTTGAAAGCTGCAGAGCTCACTATGAAAAGCTGCAAAACGATCTTTCTAGTTTGGATCTCGCTCCAGAGAACAAACAAAGTATAGATATGGTTTTGTAATCATTAAAAAAATTCATTGAGGTATATGAGGATCTTGGAACAACAACAGATGGTTTTGTTGCCTTGATACAACGAAGAAAGGCACAGGTGATGGGTCCAGACAAGTGGGTTGTTGTGAAGGAAAGAGTGACCAGAGAACCAGCCAACTCAATGTTTAACTTCAAAGAGGGCCTAAAGCATAAAGCATTGAAAGTGAAATATTTTAAGCACCTTGAACTTGCACATTATTTATATGATCGGTCCCTTGCAGCCTATGGTTGGTTTCCATGGAACAATGAGGTTCCTAATAATTTTGTTAGGTTTTTTTATGCCGATTTTTTTAAAATAGGAAGCCAAACTATACTGATATTCATTTCAAGTTTTATGGAGTTGGAAAGCGAGGATATGCAATCGAAAAGGTTCTCTTAGAGATCCTAGTACTCCTTGACCTCTACCTCAGATATCTCGTCCACCAAGGCTTGTGACTTACAAATAAGAGATGGAGCCCACATCACAACTTGGGACAACTGCAATGCATAATGTTGTCGAAGGTTTAACTTCGACATTTGTAGGAGTTGATGTTGGATTGAGTTGAGAGAGGGCTCGAGCCACTATTCGGCAAAATTTTGTTTACAAAACAAATGATTAGTTAGATTGTATGGGCATTGAAGATATAAAGGCTTATGCCAAGGTTTGTCGTGATATAGCTTCAGATAGAATATCTAATCACACGTCAAGTATATGAGAGGTTTGTGTACTTTCAATCTATTTACTTTATTTATTTATTTTGAATTGAACTTTTGTTACATTATTTATCTATGTATGATATTATTCTTTTTTAATGTATAGTAATAAATACATTATGTAAATGTTTATTGGTTTCAGTTTTCTCGACTGTTAAATGAACATAATTTTAGAGTCTCCACTAGTCAAAATGCTAGAAATGTAGAAGAGCATTTTGGAGAGGTATATTTTTTACTTACATATTTATATTTATGTTTGAAAGATATTTTACCTTTTTTTATTTTCATTTTTAAATTTAACTATGTATCTTATTGTTAATTTGACTTATCCATGCAGGTTTCTTTAGATTCAAACTTTTTCGATTATTTTCCATCTATTGTGAGCTTATGATTTTATTTTTTTTGTTTCGGTTTTAATTTAATTGCTTAAACTTAGTTTTTTTTCTTCTACTATGATTTATTTATTAACAAATTTTAAATTTTAAGGGAAGAGAACATATTGAAATTGGCGGTGAAGATATAGGTTCTCTGATGGATGTGGATATTGGCACTGAGGTAATTTTGATCATAATTGAACTGTTCGCTGATATATAAGTTTAAATAGTTTAAATAATTTTTTAGAATTGTAAATTGATTTTATATATGTTGAAGCTTGGGTGTCTTCGATTTTTTCAAGGTGAGATATTCAGAAACTCATTCATTAGAGTTCTATAGGGGTTAGCAAATAATTACAACTTAGTTTAATTTTGTTTATGTGCGTGTAGCTACTTATAGTTTTATGTGTTTCATAATATGTCACAAGTACAAGATAGTCATAATCATTAAAACAGTGGAATGCATTATTATAGTACAAATAACAAGGGCATTTAACCTGTAATTATGATTACCAATCCATTTGATCTATGTATTTCTAATATAAAATACCAAATATTACAAATAACAATTATTAGTACACTATGAGGTTAGTATCATTCCCATTAATCTATGTCATAAAAGAACCACAAATAACCTGTATAATGCTTATTAGTTACAGTTTATACTTACCATTATATTAGGACATTGTACTGATTGATCTGAGTTTAAGCCCATAAATATCCATAGATCAACTCTGCATTCATAAAAGTAAGATCTGTTTGTGGTTAAGCTTTAACATATACAAAGGGTTATAGAAATAATGTATATAAGGTAAACTACTTACACCTAAGCTCTAAACTGAGCTGAATACAACCTGTTTCAATATGAAGTAATATGCAAATGCTGATGATTACACTTTTCAGGCTATAACTTTTTGTACATTGTTGGAAGGTATCGTTCATTTTTTCGGTGGTTGGTTTGTTTTGCTTCCTTCGTTGTTCACGTTTATTTCTAGATATGGGTCACAGAGTCATTTATATAAAGAAGGTTCAGTTATATTTATTTGTAGATATGCGTCACAGAGTAATTGGAGTTATAGATATGATTGATCACATCTATAACTCCAGTTACTCAACAACTGATATCTACACATAAAATCTAGAGGAAGTGGAAGTAGCAGTGCTTTTACTTGTTTCTTCTTCAAGGTATGTACAATTACCCACATGTATCATTCGATAGTTAATGTCCACATGGACAGAGTGCATGAACTTTGTCCATATGGACAAAGTGCATGGACTCTCTCCACATGCGGACATAGTTCATGTACTCTATCCACATGGACAGAGTGCATGAACTCTATCCATGTGGACAGAGTGCAACATCTTTTTATTTGGAATTAAATTCTTCCATTGCTTCCTATACTCTATTTTATTATAAGATGTCTCTTATTATGGTAAGTATGTATATTACTAATCAGTTTACCTATAATGTCCCATGTAGTTAATACAAAATAAATCAAATTTTTTATCCCACTACTCCAATATTAGCTCTATGATTACCATTGATTACTTTTTACTTTGTTCGTATTTGGGTGGCTTAGTACGAGCTTACTAGATAAAGATGACGACTATGATTGTAATTGTTTCTATTTTTGAGTGCATACATTGTAACAACCTATCATAATAATTCAAATCGATAATAATTTTTTATGATTCTATGGAATAATGAAAATATTTGTAGATAGAATTTATGTTTAAATCATTAAAATATCAAATAAGTTATTAATTTAGGATTTAAATTAATGTTTAACATGTCCATGAATTGATTCCTTGACATAAAGAAATGTATCTTTTACTTAATATTTTACCATATTGGTTCCATTCATTTAAAACATCAAAAACACAAATATTGGAGCATTAATTTCTCATACATCCAATAATAAATTAGCTATATTCATTTTAAGAACTATTCTAGGTCCTTATTAAAAACTTAGTTTTTTTTAGTAGCTAGGTCTTTGAATTTGAGGAATTAACATGTAGAATTTGAATATGTTATGAGGTGATATTTGTGTAAACTTGTAGATATCATATCAAATGGAAAGAGAGCATCATTTGAGACAAAAATGTAGGAGGTCATCACATTCTTCGGGAGTTGGTGTCCCAAATGATAATCGAAGGTTGTCGACTTCACCTCGGGATTCAAGCTTATTGTATAGTTCACATTCATCTGATCATCGACAAGGCGATAGTGGTAGAGACGATTCCCCCTTATCCTCTATGGGTGAACGTGGATCTTGACCTTCTGTACAGGAGATCAGCGTGGATGCAGAGCAAGGTTCGCAAGAGGCTCGTCATCCTACACAGGGTGGAGAAGGTTGAGCTAGGACGCAATATGTTCAACTAGATGAGGGTTGTACACCCATTATGACTTATACATCTGATTTACTGGAGGATCTTCCATGGGAAAGTGGTCTTCAACAAACGATCCTTGAAAGCTGCAGAGCTCACTATGAAAAGATGCAAAACGATCTTTCTAGTTTGGATCTCGCTCCAGAGAACAAACAAAGTATAGATATGGTTTTGTAATCATTTAAAAAAATTCATTGAGGTATATGAGGATCTTGGAACAACAACAAATGGTTTTCTTGCCTTGATACAACGAAGAAAGGCACAGGTGATGGGTCCAGACAAGTGGGTTGTTGTGAATGAAAGAGTGACCAGAGAACATGCCAACTCAATGTTTAACTTCAAAGAGGGCCTAAAGCATAAATCATTGAAAGTGAAATATTTTAAGCACCCTGAACTTGCACATTATTTATATGATCGGTCCCTTGCAGCCTATGGTTGGTTTCCATGGAACGATGAGGTTCCTAATTATTTTGTTAGGTTTTTTTATGCTGATTTTTTTAAAATACGAAGGAAAACTATATTGATATTCATTTCAAGTTTTATGGAGTTCGAAAGCGAGGATATGCAATCGAAAAGGTTCTCTTAGAGATCCTAGTACTCCTTGACCTCTACCTCAGACATCTCATCCACCAAGGCTTGTGACTTACAAATAAGAGATGGAGCCCACATCACAACTTGGGACAACTACAATGCATAATGTTGTCGAAGGTTTAACTTCGACATTTGTAGGAGTTGATGTTGGATTGAGTTGAGAGAGGGCTCGAGCCACTAATCGTCAAAATTTTGTTTACAAAACAAATTATTAGTTATATTGTATGGGCATTGAAGATCTAAAGGCTTATGCCAAGGTTTGTCGTGATATAGCTTCAGATAGAATATCTAATCACACGTCAAGTATATGAGAGGTTTGTGTACTTTCAATCTATTTACTTTATTTATTTATTTTGAATTAAACTTTTTGTTACATTATTTATCTATGTATGATATTATTCTTTTTTAATGTATAGTAATAAATACATTATGTAAATGTTTATTGGTTTCAGTTTTCTCGACTGTTAAATGAACATAATTTTAGAGTCTCCACTAGTCAAAATGCTAGAAATGTAGAAGAGCATTTTGGAGAGGTATATTTTTTACTTACATATTTATATTTATGTTTGAAAGATATTTTACCTTTTTTTATTTTCATTTTTAAATTTAACTATGTATCTTATTGTTAATTTGACTTATCCATGCAGGTTTCTTTAGATTCGAACTTTTTCGATTATTTTCCATCTATTGTGAGCTTATGATTTTATTTTATTTTGTTTCGGTTTTAATTTAATTTCTTAAACTTAGTTTTTTTTTCTTCTACTATGATTTATTTATTAACAAATTTTAAATTTTAAGGGAAGAGAACATATTGAAATTGGCGGTGAAGATATAGGTTCTCTGATGGATGTGGATATTGGCACCGAGGTAATTTTGATCATATTTGAACTGTTCGCTGATATATAAGTTTAAATAGTTTAAATAATTTTTTAGACTTCTAAATTGATTTTATATATGTTGAAGCTTGGGTGTCTTCAATATTTTCAAGGTGAAGGGAAGAATCCAATGGAGGATAGTGGTGGAATTGTAAGTTTCATATTTTATTTTTTAAATTTAGTTTAAAATAGTTTAAATAATTTGTAAGATTCATAAATTTCTTTTATACATGTTGCAGCTTGGGTCTCCTCTACCTTTTAGAGGCAAAGGGAAGACTCCATTGGATGATAGAGAATTTGAGGTAATTTTGTTAATAATTGAATTGTTCTTCGATATTAGTTTAATATTTCAATGTTTTGATTTTAATTTAAAATATTTAAAATAATTTATGATATTCATAATCTGTTTTTATGCATGTTGCAGGTTGGTTCGATTCCAAGGGAAGACCCTAGTGGAGGATAGTGGTGGATTTCCATTTAGAGAATTATTTATATTGTTCTTTTTTTTGTTGATATATATATTGTAGTTGTTTTGGACATTGATGAGCTTTAGTTTTTGGATTATACATATATACATTGAACTCACATGTTCATGATTGTTTTTTTGGATTATATACGTGTACATTGACCTTACATATTGTTTTTTTTATTATATACATGTATATTGAACTTACATATTATGAATGTATGTATTATTAAATTTATGTATGTTTGTAGATGTAAAATATTTTCAGTGTTGAGATATTGAGACTGAATGTTAAGAAGTTTTGATAGGTCAATCTAATGTTAAGAATGAATATGGGGAATGTTAGGAATCAATGTTTGAAAATGTTAGGAATCTTAGGAAGTTTTGATAACTGCAATCTAATGTTAAGAATGAATATGGGGAATGTTAGGAATCAATGTGAGGAATGTTAGGGAAGGTTTGGAATGTTAGGAAGTTTTGATATGTGCAATCTAATGTTAAGAATGAATATGGAGAGTGTTAGGAATCAATGTAGAGAATGTTAGGAAATGTTAGGAAGTTTTGATAGGTGCAATCTAATGTTAAGAATGAATGTATGTATTATTAAACTTATGAATGTATGTATTATTAAATTTATGTATGTTTGTAGATGTAAAATATTTTCAGTGTTGAGATGTTGAGAATGAATGTTAGGATGTTTTGATAGGTGAAATCTAATGTTATGAATGAATGTGGGGAATTTTAGGAACGAATGTGGGGAATGTTAAGAAATGTTATGAATGTTAGGAAGTTTTGATAGGTGCAATCTAATGTTAAGAATGAGTGTATGTATTATTAAATTTATGTATGTTTGTAGATGTAAAATATTTTCAGTGTTGAGATGTCGGAGTATGAATGTTAGGAAGTTTTGATAGGTGCAATCTAATGTTAGGAATGAACGTGGGGAATGTTATGAAATGTTAGGAATGTTAAGATGTTTTGATAGGGAACCCCAACATTGAAATATTGTACATTTAAATCATATTCCTAACTCACATATTGTATTCACAATCAAAGTTTAGATAATGGTCATATACATAACTAGAATATTATCTCTCCTCATAGAACTTTAATTTATTACTTTCCATTGGCAATATGCCTCTACCTCACATGGAATATTTTTTATTACTAAAGTAACATTAGCAACTTGATTATGAATTCTAATAAATTAAAGTTCAATCCATGAAGTTTCTAAGGTAACATTAGCAACTTGATTCTGAATTCTAATATTTTGTATTACTAAGGTAACATTAGAAACTTGATTATGAATTCTAATATTTTATATTACTAAGATAACATTAGCAACTTGATTCTAAATTCTAATAAATTAAAGTTCAATTCTGAATTCTAATAAGGTAACATACTAAATGACTAACTACACAATTATTCTGAATTCTGAAACATCAATTCATCTTTGAGCACGATAGCCAAGCTTAAATTAAAACAAGAAATGATATAATTAAAAACATCGTAATGGAATGTCATCCTCAATTATCCGCTCATGGTCATATTTAGACAGTTTCCATTTTCTATTTTTTAAGTTTTTTTTTCGATGGAACTTGTACCAATTTTATTTGAGATGCACATACTCAATGACTATACTAACAACATATAACATCAAGTTCATAATCCTGAAAGTAGACATAATTTTCAGTCATATGGGTCTGCTGCAAAAAATAAACTTTTAAAATGATGGATCCTCTCTCGTATGTAAATTCGTTGTCATCGTAGTCCTCCAATAACTTCATTTTTTCTTCACTGCATTGCATCAAATAATATTTTACATTTTTGTTGTTGTCAAAAGGTGCAATCACAGTGAAAAAATGTCCCGTGCAAATTACAATTGGCGTTAGATTTTTGAAGTGAATTAAATTGACTATATACACATAAGGTGATGGAAAATAATGAACAATGAACAATATCATTACCTTCTCTAACAAGATCTGAAATTCTATCGCCATTAGATGATATTTTTATTTCTTCTGATTCTAATTCTTCTATGCTTTCTAGTGGCATTTTCACTTTGGTATTAATCTCTGTGTGTTTCCAATGTTTTACGTAGTTGTTCGTTATGTTTTCACAAACTTCTGCAGATTCAACATCTTCAGTGCAAATATGAAAAAAACATGATTGCTTTCTACTGTCAAATGCAAACACGTTTTGGAAGGATTTTGTTTGAATAGAGTGAAGTTCTCTAGTCCCATGTATGGTTCTAGCATCGTATGGTATTGATATATCTATATCTTGGACCCCAACAAGCCAAAAAAACCTACACAATAAATGATAAATCATCAATGACAATTTTTAATGTTAGTGTACATATACTTCAATGTTAGTACATACATTTTTTAAAATTGACAATTGATATAAATTAAAAAAATCGTGTACATACCTGCGCACATCTTTTGATTGTTGCCTACAATCATGGCTTAGATTTGATTTACACCATTGGACAACCTCTGCAACTAAATGGAATCGTCTAGAAGAATAGTTCATTTGTCATCTTCGAAGTGCTCTTTTTACGCATGCTCCTGCACCATCATGTTCACCTTTTCCATGTCTAGTTTCAAAGAAATTTCAGCGATGTTTAATGTTAAGTGCTTTATAAAGTTGGCATAACCAAAAAAATGATCGTGAAGATTTAAATTGTCCCGCACATCCATCTGACCATATCCAATGTTCATTGAATTTAACTTTACAACTTTTTAGTGAATCATAGAAATTTTGTTTCTATACAATGTTGAACAAAATGTGTATCATGTGTACAATCATCGTTGATATAAAAGTGATATTCTTTAATCACATCTCAATTGTCACACATGCTTTTAGTGCCATCAACATATTGTTGAGAATGTCTATATAGAACATGGACAAATATCGAAACTTGGTCAGAATGATAGTATTCACTTTGAATCTCTTTTTGTGAGCAAATGTTTAGTTTTCTACAAAATAAACCACAGACAAAATTGTTCATGTTGGAAAATTTTCACAGGAATGTTTGAATTGAAGGTATTGCCATCGTGCTCTATGTGAATTCTTGGTGTATTTATAAATTTCACTTTCAAATTTCTTGAGAAAATCTGTCACACATATTTTATCTTCTCGCAAATCAATTCTTTTGGAATGTGTATCACTAGAACTTGTAGAATAATTATTGTATTCATATCTTCTCTAATCAAAGGTTACATTTCAAAGCGACTAATAATTATCGATAGGGTATTTATTGTGGAATAAAACAAGATTTCCACAACGATGACAATGTTTTCCATTGACACATTTCTTATTATAAAATACTTCATCATGATTTCTCTCACATAGAGTTTGAGATATGAATTCACGTATTGTGGGAGGAGGTGGTGGATTTGTCCAAAACATTTTACAAAATTCAAGAAACGTGTCGTAATATAATTGAAATTACACATGATAATGACAACAACGTGTGTCACATATAGTAATAGGTCTAACATACCATGGTTTTTGTTGCACAAATGTAGTGATTGACATATTAATTCCATGATGATCCTCCTTGAATTTATTGAACAATTGTACTTATGTCATTTAATCCATTATATGTTTTGGATGGATTTCATATACATTTCATGATTCTCTTTGTCGTATCACATCCCTTGAATTTGGTGAGACTCGAGCATGTTCCAACCAATATTTCTGTACAATATCTTTAACACCGTCTCCCATTCTATCTTTGTAAGGTTGTCTACAAATAATTTCCCAGCAAGCAAGTTCATCATTTTCATCTACTTGCATTTTGAATTTGCTATGTTTGTATAATGTATTTCTTGAGGTTCCAATTTCTTGTGCTAGTTGAAACAATTGCTATCTGAATTTCTTTATGTACAGCACCGGTATCTTTCTTTCTGTATTTTCCAAAAAAAATTATTACATCACCTATATTTTCTATCACATTATGTTTCAGCTTCAATTCTTTTGTCGCCTTGTGAATACCCAATAATGACATGGCACCTTCTAACTTCTTGAACACCAACAAACATCTCAAAATTTGCACTTGTCCTGCTATTGAACAATCCTTGAGAATATCATCATAAATTTTTGTAGCACAATATCGTGCAACATGTATGGGTATTTTTTCTCCATATTTGTAGCAAACAATGTCTTCTAACATTTCATCATCAATGGTGAACGTACCTATACATCAAGTTAAATTTAATTTAACATATGCCCAAAAATAAAATTCATTATAAAAAATGAATCTAGAAAATACATGATATATACATACCAGGTCCAATTTCTGGATCTTGATTTTGATCTTCAATATTGGCTTCATCAACATTAGCATCTAAATCACTATTTACATCTTCAACAATGGTCTCTTCAACTTCCATTTGTTCTTCTTGTACCCTATTTTCAATTTGCATTTCATCAACGGTGTCATGTAAATCTGTTCTTATATATTCAATTCTCTCTTTCGTTTCTGCAACCCTTGCTCTTTTGGCTCTATTTCTGAGTTTTTGTTTTTGCCTATTAGCATCGTCATCACATTTACTATCACTTTTTTTTATGGTTTCTCTTATTTCCCATGATTGTTTAATCTCCTTTGGAAAAAACCCTTAGAAAAAAATGAGAACAACTTGTAAATAAATCTTCTTTGTAAAACCATTGGAAAAAAAACCTCTTTGAAAAAATACTTTGAAAAAAAACCTTCTTTGAAAACACAACTTATAAAAATATTTTGGAAAAAAAAACTCCTTTGCAAAAGTACCTTGCAAAAAAACTCTTTGGAAAAACCCATCCCAAATAAATAACCTAGTTTGCAAAAATACCTTGGAAAAAAAAGACTTTTTGAAAAAACCCCTTGCAAAGAAATAACACCTTTGCAAAAATACCTTATAATACAAAATATTTTGCAAAAGTGCCTTGGGAAAAATCTCTTTGAATGTACCACTTGGAAAGAAATAGGAAGAAAAATATTTTTTTGCAAAAAAACCTCTTTGGAAAAACCCATTGCAAAGAAATGACCTACTTTGCAAAAATACCTTGGAAAAAAACTCTATGAAAAAACCCCTTGCAAAGAAATAACTCCTTTGCAAAAATACTTTACAACAAAAAATATTTGGCAAAAGTTCCCTGGGAAAAATCTCTTTGAATGTACCCCTTGGAAATAAATAAGAAGAAAAATACCTTGTAAAAAAACTCCTTTGGAAAAATAAATCTCCTCTGAAAACCCCTTCAAATTTTTTTTGATCAAATATATGTGAAATGAAAATGTGCGAAAACTATATTCCATGAATGTTTTAACATACTTTAACCTATGGTATAAAAAAATTAAACTTTATTTACATCATGGCTAAGTATTGAGACTTAAATCCTTCCAAACCTTTGGACATAAAAATAGTCCAAGCATATATCTTAAATTTTTATGTCCAAAGGTTTGGAAGGATTTAAGTCTAAAGACTTAGCCATGATGTAATTAAAGTTTAAATTTTTTATACCATAGGTTAAAGTATGTTAAAACATTCATGGCATATTGCATATTCCATCAATCTTGGCTCTATCCTAAGTCACGATGCATATGATGGGGTTTTAATGCACCAAACGTTTCCAATATCAAAATGCATTCTGGAGTTTAAGAACTATATGCATGGGGATAAAAAATGACGTTGTGGTGGACAGGGTGGCAACATAAATGCTGCTTGGGATCTGTGAGTCTCGATCCCCAAGATTGTACTATAGTGGAAGAATGAGTCATTTGGCATTTCGTTGGGCTAGCTCTGTTCGGATCTCTGGTCTATATCATGGCATGAGGTCTGCCTTGCATCTCTGTTTTGGAAGGTATGCCCTTCACCTAGTTTGCAACAATATTTATTTGTTGTTTCGGTTCGAAGGATTGGCATACTTCTCATGTTTCGTTGTCCTTTTTTTGCAGGTAGCAGGGCCTTCACTGCGTGGGTCGTGGGTCTTTCAGGTTGCTGACGCGTTACCCTTCATAGGTAAGACCTGCATAAACAAGCCTAAATTTGTTCCTCTGTGTATGGCTGTTTTGACAAAGATTTAAGCTCATCATTTGATGAATGAATACTTGTGTGGGTTAGGGGTTTCGACTATGTATAGGTGTGTTGTAAATAATGAAAGGCATCAAAGATGCATAAGCAGTTCGGGGTTTAAGTTGTTGGGTTTGGGTTTGGAGCCTTCGGGCGATGATTATCATGACTCTGCTCTATAATATTTTGGATTGGTAGCTTTTACTTGTGACCTTGATGGTTAATGCGGACTCGGCGTTTTAGTTATAATGCTGTGTTTCTAATGGTGACAACACAATTGCTTCTAATGGTGCATTGGTTTGGAAAACACGACTGTGTATTTTGTATGCATTCGCCGTTGGGTATCAGTTGTAGATACAGTTGCTTAGCTTGGAAAGGTTTTGACTCATTTGGGTATTTACAAAGTTTATTTGGCTTTTAGATTTGTGCCATTGCTAGCAATGGCACTCTTCCCAATTCACAGCTATGTTAATGAAATGGTGTTTCATGGTGTTGTTTACTTACCCATGCATTTACTTGGAAAATGGGTGTGAGCTCTGTTTTATTAATGCGAATAGGATGTCATCGCTTATGATAGCATATATAGTGGTTAATTGTTTATAGTTTATGTTATTGGGTTTCCTCTGTTTCTCGGCCGTGAGCCTCGAAATGATTACGGCGTATAAATTGGATTTGTATTACTGTGTGGAAATGTTTTGAATACGACTTGCAATGTGTATATTTTGCTTGGTATTTTAATGTGTGGAAACATTGACAGGGAAATGAAATTGATTTGTGGTTGATTATTCTTGTATTTAAATGCTATTAGCGTAGACCATGTGGAATAATGGAATCTATTACAACGTTAATAAAATGTTGTGAATAAAACCCTACGGGATTTGATTATGGTCGTGGTTGGAATGTAACCTTTGTTTTTGTTGGAGACATTTACCATCATACACACTCTTCAGTCAAATTGGCCTCGTTAAACCACTATCCTAAGTTTAATTGACATCAAGGAGCATTAATTACCATCATCCCAGTCAGTCCCACGCCTACCTACAGTCAAGGAGGATAACTTAGCCTTTCCTACAGTCAAGGAGGA
>LPNX010840608.1:52825-88842 GCA_001517045.1 Pseudotsuga menziesii | reverse complement strand
TTTCGGATCTGATATGAACCTTATTGGATCTGATATGATGTTATTTGGATCTGATCTGATATTTATTGGTTCAAAATTTCAGGTTCATAAACCTTCAGTACTGCTTGTAGATGTTCTCATCAACGGTGTGAAGAAACAAGTACCGCAAGTCTCCTTCAAAACTGTTGCTGGGGATTTGATTTCATTTAATAGTTTTGGATCTGTTATGAAATTATTTAGATCTGATTTACATTCTGATCTGATATTATTTTTTTCATATTTTAAAATCCAAGAGCTTTCAGTCATGCTTGTAGCTGCTCTCACCAATTCCGGTGTGAAAAATCAAGTACCGCAATTCTTCTTCAAATTTGCTGATGGGGATTTGGTGTTAGTTTCCTCCTGTGAGGTTGCTGATATTTTATTTTGTGAATCATTAGATATTTCTGAAGCTATATCAGATTATGGAGCTCAAGCATTCACTCTCCAGAGTCCCAGGGATTCTCTACCTTTGGTCACAAAATCATCTCCTCACAGAACTAGTAAAGAGGAAGACATTCTGCATCCGCATGGACACTTGCTCCTAAGATTTGGGGCTGATTTTACCAGTCATGGTTTTCTGATCAAGGCTGCAACATATCAGTTTCTTGAGTGTTCCACACATGGTTCAAATCCTCAAGAACCTTTTCTCTCTCTTCAGATGATTTCAGTTGCTCTACATGGGTCCAGTTTTCACCGTGCAGCTGTTTATGTTTCTGATTCAGTTGAGTGCATTGTTTTTCTTCCAAAGTGGAAGATTCCTCCAGACATCTTCACCAAGAGATTTTTATAAAATAAGTTCACTTACCTCCGTTCACTGTTGGGGGTGAGTTCATCAGGGTGATCCAGACTACTTTCAGTGTTCAGCTTGAAGGGGGGTTTTGTTCCCACTGGGTTTTCCCTCTTTTCCTCACTTAGTTTGTTTTGATAATTGTTTCAGTTGCTTTATTGTATAGGGTGACCTATGGCCTTTGTTTCCAGGGCCCTAGCATTTTTATGTTTTCTAACTCTTCCTGAGTATAGCTTAAGGGGGGGGTGTTGGAGACATTTACCATCATACACACTCTTCAGTCAAATTGGCCTCGTTAAACCACTATCCTAAGTTTAATTGACATCAAGGAGCATTAATTACCATCATCCCAGTCAGTCCCACGCCTACCTACAGTCAAGGAGGCTAACTTAGCCTTTCCTACAGTCAAGGAGGATAACTAGAGCACTCCAGGGGTGATCTGGTTGACATTCATGCACCTAATTGCTAACTGGGGGTTACTTTCAGTTCAACCAATTAGTTATAGTCAGTTAAGGCGCCTCCATGCATTAAATATATTATTTAATCATTATTTATTGATTATTTTATTATTATTTAATGAACTGGAGTGAACTAGGCGCCTTCACCAACTTCTGATGGTTAGTTCAGCTTCAGTTAACCTCATCAAGGTTTATTGGAGTCTTACAGTACTAGCACTTGATGGTTGGTTGCTATGACATGTGTTTGATGTCCTTCAGTTGAGATTAAGTCATTTATTGCACTCCAACTTCAGTTAGGGATTGGTGAGTCAATTAAGGTTTTTTGTCAAGTGGTTAACTGAGTGGTATTGCATGGCAAAGAGTCAGTTAAGCTAGACTCATGCATGGGAATTCGAATTGTCCCTTAGTTATTCGAATTCTTCATTGAGTTAAGCTATGGCTCATGCATGGGAATTGTAATCCTTTATTGTTTATATAATATACAGAGAGGAAACATATTTGGTATTCCTGAAAATTTCCAATTCATGATTAATTGTTAATAATTCTTTGATGAGATTGAATCTTAGTTCCTAGATCATGTTCAAGAATTAATAGTTTTTATGTCATGAGCTCACATGATTCGATCCTAGGCTATGTGCGTTGTAATGATCGGTGTGCAGTTTTTTTTTTGGCATGAATGCCAATAGGATTCGATCCTATAACCTTTTGATTTATACTATATATGTTAATGTATTTTGTATTAGGTTAGGTTTGATTTCTTATGTTATATTCTCTTGAAAGATATGATTTTGATAATTTATTTTGTGTTAGGTTATAAAGTATATAGTGTGGTTAAGAAAATATGAGGCACTTGTGCCTTCAGACCTTAGAGGTCTCGATACCTTAGCTTGGTATTCGATATTGTTGTTTATAATATGGAAATGATTTGTTTATAGTTCTTTTTTATGATATTTTAATTGAAGTGTTTAGCCATTATATTTTAGTTATAATATTATGCATTTACTTTAAATCAAAGTTGTAGATAATAGCTTTGGTTTATTATAAATAATACCAGCTTGCTGGAAATATGAAATCTGCGAGCAGAGATAAGATAGAGGTTTTGTTTTTTATTATTTCTAGTTTTTGGAACTTGAATTTATAGAGAGGAAACAAATTGCAGAAATGAAGTAGAAAACAAAACCCTTCAATACATAAACCTAATGGTGCTTATCTCATCATGAATAAAATATATTTGAATATCTTGGTAAAATAGAAAAAGATTACCTAACGTTTGATAAAAAATATATCTGCTAATAAACAATGAGTTTAACTTGCAAGTGAAGAAAGTAGAAATGTAGAAAATATAACCTAGATTATAGCAAACATTTACTAAATTAAATCATTTGGAATTCAATCTACTCCAAATAATAAAACTTGTGTAATTTTCAAGGGAAAATCAAGAACCTCATACCTAGAAGATGAAGTTGTTTTAATGGATGAAAATCCTACATGCTCAAATACCTAGCATTAGAAAATTCATAGACAGATATGACCTATGTTTAGATAACTGAATAACCTGGGAATGACCACATTCCACCCAAGCATGACTCAGAACCATTCATGGTTTCAATACGGATCACCCCAAGATGGTTCCAACATGCAAGTAGCTTATAGTTCCTAAGGCAAAGCTTCCCTATCTGGGATATCAGGTTCTAAATTGTTAGATTTTTAACATTAAGCTAGCATTATTAGGATCTTTAACTCAAAGAATAACAAGCACAGCAATAAAACACAAGAAACAATGAACACAGTTTTTTTCCTCAGGGAAACCATAAATGGAGAAAACCATACAACTTCCTTAGAGATATAATCAACATCAAAAGTAAAACCCCAAAAAAGTAAGATGATCTCCCAAAAGCAGCAACCTCTTTCTTCCTAGCCCCAATGTCTTCTTCTTCCTCAGCTATGCGCTACAACTGAGTGTGAGTGAGTGTGTGATAAATAGAGAGGTTAGCTCTCTATTTATACTAATTCCTGACTTGTCTAAACTCAAATAGGGCTGACTTCACTAGGTGAGTCTAATAACCCTAGTGCCCTGGAGCTGCGGGGACTTTAACCCTTGAACACTAGGAGGGTTACCCACAATGATTTGACATGACTTGTTTACATTATAGATCCTCTCAATCAGAACATTAGGGCATGGCATGACTCAATTAAATTGCAGACACATCCTGGAATAAACATCGGGGTACAAGACATAAGATACATAGGTGAATACATTCTGAAGTTATAAATACATCAACACTCCCTCTTAACTAGGAAGGTATTCTTTCGACACAATTTTCAGCACTGGTCTTCTTCTCTGCATCGAATGGATCATCTCGGCATCGTCATCTTCAAGTTGTATTCATCTTCAAGTCTTCTCTATCTTCGATTCATCATTGTCTTTAAGTCATTTTCTTCTTCAAGTCTTCTTCATCACAAGATCTGGATCATCACGACCACTGGATCATCACTGTATCATCATCAAATTTGGATCATCACTTGATCTAGATCATCATCAAGTCTAGATCATCATCACATCTGGATCATCACTTGATCTGGATCATCATCATCATCGGTGCTATCTCTCGATTATTCTCGTCACAGGAATTTCTACAGAGCCAGCCCTTTTTCATGCTAGTTGTAGGCCTACCCTTCATGTAGGTCTTCATCAACGCTTATATCTGACCCTAAGTCAGGATGGCCCACCTAGCTCTTACATCTAACCTCATCTTGTCAGAAAGGCACACCCATCACTCACATCTGACCTCATCTTGTCAGAAAGGCACGCCCAACACTCACATCTGACCTCATCTTGTCAGAAAGGCCCAGCACTCACATATGACCATGTGTAAACACATCATGCCAGAATGGGTCAGCACTTATATCTGACCATGTGTGAACACACTGCATCGGAAAGGCTTTGCACTTACATCCGACCATGTTCTAAAACACCGCATCAGAAGGGTTCATCACTTATATTCGACCATGTTCAAAAACAATGCATCAAAAGGGCTCTGCACTTACATTCGACCATGTTTAAAAACACCACATCGAAAGGGCTCTACACTTATATCCGACCATTTTCGAAAACACCACATCGGAAGGGCTCTTAGTCCTAGACTGAGGATTCCTGGTAACTGACCAGGTGCCTCCGTTCTCCTAGAGAATGGAATCAACCCTTATATCTGATCAAGTGGGAACACATCCCTCAATCACATTAGAATGGTCATGCACTCACATCTGATCATGTAAGACTACATCCTACAGTCATATCAGAATGGCCCTTAGTCCTAGACTTAGTTTTCCTGGTAACTTACTAGGTGCCTCCATTCCAAGAATGGCATTTAGCCTTTACATCTGATCATGTAGGGACCAATCATACAGTCACAACAGAATGGCTTAGCACTCATATCTAATATGGAAGGAACCAAATCCTCTCACCATGACAGAATGGATCAGCCCTTACATCTTACCATGGAAGGAACTTAATCCTCTCACCATGTAAGAATGGCTCTCGGTCTCATCATTTCCCCTTGAAGGGAGCCTCGATCTAGAGAACACCAAGCTTCTCCTTGAAGTACTTAAAGTTCACTCTAGCCAATGGCTTCATCAATACATCCACTATTTGTTCCCCCGTCGCAACATACTAGAGGTTCACTGCTCCTCTCTGCACCATATCCCTGATATAGTGATACTTGATCTCGATATGCTTCGACTTGTCATGGAACACAGGGTTCTCTGACAACTTCACACAACTCTGGTTCTCGCAATATATACAAGTAGCATCCATCTGGAGATCAAATCAACCAGACAGTAGCTTCCTTAGCCATACTGCCTCACAACAAGATGAACAAGCTGCAACATACTCTGCTTCAGCTATACTCAATGCCACATAGGATTTCTTCCTGCTAACCAAGAGATCACACCTAATCCCATACTGAAGCAGCATCCTGAAGTGCTCTTCCTATCGATGGCACTGCCTACCCAATCTGAATCAACATAACCCTCCAAGTTAATATTCTCATTTGCCTCATACTTGAGCCCATAGTCAACTGTACCCTTCAGGTACCTCAGAATATGCTTTGCAGCAATCAAGTGAACATGTCTCGGATTTGTCAAGAACTGGCTCAAGGTGTTCACAACAAATCAATTATCTAGTCTCATGTTCATCAGGTACATCAAGGACCCAATCATCTGACGATACATCATAGCATCAACTGCTTTTGATGATGCATCACTCAATAGCTTTAGGTTCGATGCCATAGGTGTGGTTATGGCCTTGCTGTCCATCATCCTGGATCTCTTCAGGATCTCTACTGCATACTTACCTTGTCCAAGGAAGATCCCAACCACATTATGCCACACCTCCATGCCTAAGAAATAGTGCATCATTCCCAAGTCTTTCATTTCAAACTCGACAGCAAGTTTCCTCTTCGTATCAACAATCAACCCATCCATACCTGTTACAAACAGATCATCCACATATAGTAGGAGTATCACTGGATTGCCATCTTCAACCTTGTAGTAAAGGTTAGAATATGCTTTACTCTTGGTAAAGCCTAAACTGGATAGGAAACCATCAATTCTACCGTACCATGTCTTGGGTGCCTGTTTCAAATCGTACAGGGTTTTCTTCAATCTGCATACATGAGACTCTTTGTCATGTGTCTCAAAACTGAGTGGCTATTCCACATACACTTCCTCTTCCACTACACCATTCAAGAAAGCAGTCTTGACATCCATCTGGTGTATCTTCCATTTCATCACTACAGCCAGAGAAAGTACTAATCTTATGGAAGTGTATCTAGATACAGGTGCAAGGTTTCTTCATAATCTATTCCTTCTTTCTAGGAGAAACCACGAGCCACAAATCTTGCTTTATATTTCTCGATGTTGCCTTCTGCAGCATGCTTGATCTTGTAGATCCATTTGGAAGTTACAATGGACTTCCCTTTTGGTCTTGGGACAACATCCCAAACATCATTCTTCATGATCGATTGATACTCTTCGATCATAGCATCCTTCCATTCTTTTCGTTCTGTCACTTCTTCATAGTTGGAAGGTTCTTTATCAATAATGTCAAATAGCAAGGCTACATAACTAGAACATGATCTAGTTCTCTTTCTTCCTCTGGGTGTTTCTTCTGAAGCTCCATATCTTTCTGTACCTTGGATAATTTCACATACCCAAGCAAGTTTCCTCTTATGAGGATTCTTCTCCAGAGGTGGATCTACAGTTTCTTGAGGTTCTTCTAATTCTCGATCTTCTTCTTGAATTTCTTCATTCATGATTATCATGAATTCTAGGTTCTTTTGTTTCTTCAGGCTCTTCAGCCGGTTTCTTCCTGGATTTGATGTAGGCTGAATCTTCGTCAAATGTTACATCTCTACTAATGTCAATCTTCTTGAACCCTTGGAAGTATATTCTGTAAGCCTTCGAGCTTTCAGAGTATCCCACAAATATACCCTTCTTTTCTGAAGGATCTAATTTTGTCCTCTTCTCTTTTGGAATGTGAATGTACACTAGACAATCGAATATTCTGAGATGGTTGACTTCTGGTTTCTTGCTAGAGAATACTTCTTCAGGAGTCTTGTTCTCGAGTACTCTGTGTGGAGTACGGTTCTGTACATACACCGTTGTTTTGGTAGCTTCTACCCAAAGATGCATAGGAAGATCTTTATCATGAAGCATTGCTCTTGCAGCTTCAATGATAGTTCTATTATTCCTTTCTGCAATCCCATTCTATTGAGGATTATAAGGAGTGGACAACTCCCTCTTAATTCTTGAGTCTTTACATAGCTCTTTGAATTCATTCGAGGTGAATTCTCCACCATTATCTGATCGAAAGGTCTTGATCTTCTTTTTAGTGTGGTTCTCGATCAAGGATTTGAATTCCTTGAACTTGTTGAATACTTAATCTTTGTTCTTCATAAAGTATATCCATGCCTTTCTAGAAAAATCATCAATAAAAGAAACATAGTATGCATACCTGCTTAGTGAACTAGATGACATAGGACCACACACATCAGAATGGATAATTTCCAAGATTCCTTTTGCTTTGCTCTCGCTACTTGGAAATGTCTTCTTTGTGTTCTTCCCTTTCGCATATCCTTTGCATACACCTTCATGTTTTGACTGCATTTATGGGAGTCCTTCAACAACTTTGCTTGCAAGTGGTAGTGCTTTGTAATGCACATGTGCAAGCCTTCTATACCAAATCTCATTTGGTTCTACTGAGTCATGAACCAAAGCTTGTTTTGAATGACCAATCAATTTGTATAAACCTCCTTGTTCCCCAATCACTACTGCATCATCAATGGTCTTTCCTTTTGGCCACATGATGACTTGACCATCTATAAATGAAACCCTCATTCCTTTTGCATCTAATGTAGATATGGAGAGGAGATTCTTCTTTAGTCCTGGTACAAACAATACTTCCTTCATTGTCATAGACTTTCCAGAGTCTAGCTTATAGGAGGATTCCCCACTACCTTTTATTGGATACTGGTAGTCATCTCCAAGTTTCATCTTGTGAGGCGATTCATGTTCAGATAATTTCACAAAAGATTCCTTGAATCCTGTCATGTGCTTGGAAGCACCACTGTCTATAAGCCAATCATTGCTGCCATGGGTGATAGTTCCTGTGAGAGAAGAAATCAGAACATATTCTTCATCACTTGAAGAATCATCACTGACTTGTCTGTTTCTCTTCGTGGAAGGTTCATCATCCTCTACAGCATGAGCATGATGTCTTCTCTTGTTTCCCTTCTTCTTGTGAGAGATAATTTTATTTTTAGGATAGTCTCTAGCAAAATGTCCTCTTTCATCACATGTATAGAAAATGTACTTAGACAAATCTCTAGGATTTCTAGATTTATTTCTTTGATGAGAGTACTTACTTATGTTGTGGCTAGATCTGGATTTCTTGGATTGTACTGTGAGAGCTTGATCTTCACTTCCCATATTTTCTTCTCGAGCTGCTATCCAATCTTCTTCTTGAAATCATTCTTCCCATAGTCTGTTGAACTTGACTAAATTCTTTCTGGCACAGATCCCTTGAATAAAGGAGTCCCATGATCTAGGGAGACCATTCAAGGTGGTCATCACAATCTCTACATTTTCTACTTCTTCATCTATTGCTTCCAGTTGTTCCTTGATCTGAGAGACCCTTGTAAAATAAGACTGGATGGTTTCTACATTCTGGATCTTTACATTCTTCAGCTGGTTTCTCAGAGTCATCTTTCGATTTATGTTCTTCCCTTCAAACAATTTGGTTAGGGCATCAAACATAGCTTTAGGTGTCTTTAGGGAGGACACCTGTGGTATGAGGTGATCCTTGATTGAATCAGCAATAATCCTCTTTTCCATAACAAACTTCTTCTTATGTAAGGCCTTAGCCTCATCTCCCTTTGGAACTGGAACCTCCTCATGGATGTAGGAGTCCAACTCATTTTCTTCCAGGACCAGGGAGATCCTATACTTCCAGGCTTGGAAGTCATCAACTCCCTCAAGATTTTGATAAAGCTTGGTATGATGAGACATATTAACTAAGAACCTCAAATGGAAATACAAAAGATTTAGATCTTACCAGGTCAAGATGTTGGATTTGGATTTGGAGTTGAAATTCTGCAGTGCTGGTTCAAGAGCAGATTAGTGTTTTACTTTTTCAGAGTTCTGTCCAACCAAATGATTTGATCTTGATCCCTAACTTTTATTTTGGGGAGGAGATTAATCCAGGCCTAGGCTCACTGAAAAATTCCACTTCTGTGGAAATCCCTAATTTCCGGCAGCAGTGTCGGGTCCAAAACTGAAAAACATCAGAATTGGATTCTGCTTCGATAGAAAGATGCGCCCTAAGGAGGAGAGTTAATACAACCTTCTTTTACTGAAAATATATGGAGTAAGATCCACAAAGTAGGAATCCCCAGTTCCCGTAGCTACATAGTGTCTTCTTCTCAGGTTATATCTGATACCATGTTAGATTTTTAACATTAAGCTATCATTATTGGGATATTTAACTAAGAGAATAACAATCACAGCAATCAAATGCAAAAAACAATGAACACGATGTTTTTACTTAGGGAAACCATAAATGGAGAAAACCCCGCAAATTCCTCAAAGATAGAATCAACACCAAAATTAAAACCCCAAAACAGTAAGATTATCTCCCGACAGCAGCAACCTCTTTCTTCCTAGCCCCAGTGTCTTCTTCTTCCTCAGCTATGCGCTACAGCTGAGTGTGAGTGAGTGTGTGATAAATAGAGAGAATATCTCTCTATTTATACTAATTCTTGACTTGACTAAACCCAACTAGGGTCGATTTCACTAGGTGAGTCTAATAACCCTAGTGCCTCGAAACAGCAGGGACTTTAACCCTTGAACACTAGGAGGGTTACCCACAATGACTTGACATGACTTGTTTACATTAAAGATCCTCCTGATAGGAACATCAGGGCATGGCATGACTCAATTACATTATAGACACATCCCAGAATAAACATCAGGATACAAGACATAAGATACATAGGTGAATACATTCCGAAGTCACAAATACATCAACATGAATCAATTCCCCTTTTTCCTCTTAGGAAAAATATTCTCCAAGAACTCTCTTGAGAATAATCAGGTACCATTCTAGAATAAAAAAAGGTACCCAAGCCTCTCTTTGTCTTGGGTTTTTATAGCCTATAAATTTCAGTCAAAGGGGCCGTTAAATCAAGAATCATTTGATTTCTTAAATTAACCCTTTTTATTTAATTTAGGTAATTTTAATATTTAACTTTGGAACTTTTGACTAGTTCCTATTTTGACTCTTGTAGGTATTTAAATATTTAACTATCATTAGTAATAATAATAACATATGGATCGTTTTCTTTGTTACTTATAGCTATTATAATTTTTACTATGCTTACTCTTTATACATATCATGCATACATTATAAGTAAGATGAGATCAATGTTTTATCTGAGTCATTTTCACTCAACATAATTAATTCTTTTTAGTAACTCCTGGCGCTTATCCAGAGCCCATACTCAACACTAAAAACATGGATTTACAAACTTAGTGCAATTCCAGAGCTCCTCGCTCAACACTAATTGGTAGTTTATTTAGTCATTTTAATTTCATTACTTGTCGTCAACTTGTGGTATATTTAATCATTTTTATTCACTAATTTCCATCAATTGATAGTATATTTAGCTATTTTAATCATTAATTGCCATCAACTGGTAGTATATTTAATCGTTTTTATTTACTAATTATTGTCATTGTGTAGTATATTTAGAAAATACATTGCAATATCATTTATTAATTTATGGCAGGAAATGGAGGAAATCACCAACCTCCTTCCTATAAGGAAGGTGGTCATCCATTAAACTAGAACCCTTTAAAAAATAGGGAGATGAGTAATATTAACACCCATATTTCAGCATTTGTAATTCTATCTTATAATGATTGATCATTTGTCAAGTAAGCCAATGATCTAGGTGTAGCTAACCCTCTAGGAATTTAAAATGAGTCATTATCTTGATTAAATACAAACACATATATTAACTATAATTTCATACTCTAAAAGGCCTATTAATTTAAATGAAGAAAAAATTGCATTTCCTATTGTTTAAGATTTTAATCCTAATGTGAAACTTTGCAATATAAAAACCATTTCCCATAGATATGAGACAAAAGTGAAGTATCAACATCAAATCAGTCCCATAATTTTGGAGATGTTCTTGTATTCTTTGTGTTATATGTTCTTGTAAACTTTATAATCTGCATAACTATGTGATACACCATCTTTTTGGAAACATTCTTGTAATATTTTTTTTATATGTTACTGTATTATTTGTTTTGTAGTTATTTGAAACACCATCTTTTGGAAATGTTCTTGTAAACTTTGTTGATTTTTCTTAATATGCTTAGATGATATCTTAAAACAAACTGTTACTAGTAAATCTCTGAAAGAAAAACAAGCATAGAACACAAGAACACAAAAATTTTCCTCGGGGAACCCACGAGGGAGAAAACCCCACAAAAATTCCTCAGTATAGAACTCAACCTTAGCAATGTAAAACCCAGACAATTGCTTCTCTCTTCTTTCTAGTGCACTAATATTTCTCTCTCTTTCAAAACAACTTTAGTGAGAGAGTACAAATAAAGGGAAACACCTCCCTACTACAGTAAGCTAAACTCTTGACCATTTGCACCTGAAATCCAACGATTTTTTTGGCCAAAATACGGCGGAAATTGTTCAAAGGGTAGTTTTCAGTAATTGGAATTACATAAAATGGGTGCCCCAAAGGTAATCGAGGGTGCTGAATTCATTTCTGCAATAAAAATTGCAAATTTTAACATTGGAAATCTCATTTTCAACAACAAATCGTGTTGCCGAATTCCGGCCAAACATACCTGAAAAGGTGCAAATGGTCTAGAGATTAGCTAACTCCCTCCCTATTTGTATTATTTAGTTGACTTGAATTCTAACCTAACAGGGCTGACGTTTCTAACTAACTGGGGTGACTTGTCCAACCGGACACCAAAAGTAACATTTATTATATTGACCTGACTTACCTCCAGAGGTTTACATTGATTCTTTCAATGATACTAACAAGACAAAAATCATCTCCAAAAGGAGGAATACAATCAATACATCTGGAATATCTTCTGAAGTTATAATACTTCAACACTCCCTCTTAACTAGGAAGGTATTCGACCATAGCAACAACTGCTACTACAACTTTCCAACTGGTTGGTGAGTCTGTATATGTCATAGGAGGTTTTGGAACATCATCATTTATCATCATCATCGATATCAGCTGGGTCATCTTCTATAATATTCAGTCTGTAGATACTGAATCATCTTCTGTATGTACTCGAGCATCTTCTATCATCTTCTAAGTTATCTTTTGTAGCATTAGTATGTGAATACTGAATCATCTCCTGGGTATTCTTCTTATAGCATCAGTATATGAATACTGAGTCATCATCTATCATGCTAGTGTATGAATACATGATCATATTTTGGATCATCTTCTTGTGGCATTAGTATTTGGATACTGGATCATCGTCTATCTCGTTAGTATATGAATACTGAATCATCTTCTGGATCATCTTCTACTGAGTCATCTTATGATAAATCAAATTTTGTCAACATCAATATGTGAATACTGAGACATCATCTACAAGATTAGTATATAGGTACTAAAATATCAACAACAATCTCATTAGCATGTTAGTGCTAAAATAAAAAACATCTAATGCTAGATCATCATCTGCATTACCAGCATAGAGATGCTAGAACATCAACATCATCATCAGTATAGGAATACTAAATCAAACTCATCAACAATTATCAGTGTAACAAGACTAGAACTAACTCAATCAATCAACTCATCAATCATCAATACTGAAACAAACATCTCAGCAATCATAAGTATAACAATACTAAAACAATCATATCAACAAACATCTCAGCAATCATTAGTATAACAATAATGAAACAATTGTCTCAATAATCATCAAAAGATCTCAACAATCATCAGTATAATAGTACTGAATAAATCATCTAAATAATCAACAGTATATAAATACTTAGGATACATCTTTATCTTCAATGTCTCAGAGCAACATCACAATGACTTCTCTGGTTGATCCGTCCAGAAATTTTGTCTAACTTACTAACCCTTTCGGGCCAAACAAGCCTGGTTAGATAGATGGATCTCCTTGGGGACCAATCAAGCCTTGTATGGATTACTAACCCTTTCAATCCAACCAACCCTACCCAGACATACCAATCCCCCTAGGATCATCAGGCCTCATCTGAATTACTAACCCTTTTAGGTCAAACAAGGCTAGCTAGACTTACCCTCCTCTAGACTAAGCTACTCACCACTGCATCCATCCTCCATCTGCTGTCACTCCCTCTTTCAAGAGAGGTCCTTTTGGACTACACCAATCTTGTCTCGAAAGTATTCAAAATTTACATGAATCAGAGGCTTGGTTAACACATCTGCCACTTGTTCCTATGTAGGAACATACTTGAGCTTACATCTCCTTTTTGAACCATATCCTAGATGAAATGATATCTGATTTCAATGCGCTTTGACTTATCATGAAACACAATATTTTATGTCATCTTAATACAAATATGATTATCATAGAGGATATCAGTAGCATCTATCTCTGCATCAAATAGTCTTACTAACATCTTTCGAAGCCATACTACTTTGCTACATGTTGAACATGTTGCAATGTATTCAACCTCTTCCATACTAAGCGCAATACTGGTCTTCTTTCTAATGAATCAAGAGATCATTCCTAATCCTAGACTAAAATAACATCCTGAGGTTCTTTTTCTATCTTTGGCGCTTCCTCCCTAATCTAAATCTACATATTCATGTAATTTGATCTCGCCACTAGATGCATATCTAATCCCATAGTCTAAAGTTCCATTTAAATACCTCATCACATGTTTCTCCCCAAAAAGGCGAATGTGTTTAGGATTCACCATATACTGACTTAAAGTGTTTACTACAAAACATATATCTGGTCTTGTATTGGTTAAGTACATCAAAGAACCAATAATATGTCTATATAAGGTAGCATCAAATGGTTCTGAAGCATCACCATTTAATAGCTTCAAACTTGTTGTCATTAGAGTAGTCATAGCTTTGCAATTTAACATTCCAAATATTTTTAATATTTCTACAGTATATTTTCCTTGTTTTAGGAAAAATTTCGTCTGGATACTTCCATACTTCAAGACCTAGAAAGTAATGCATCATTGCAAGGTCTTTGATTTCAAACTCTGCAACAAGCTTCTTCTTACATTCTATGATAGGCTTATCTTCTCCTATCAAGAACAAATCATCTACATATAGTAATAAAAACATAATCCCATCACCCTCAATATTATAATAGAGTTTGGAGTCTTCTTTAGTTTTAGCAAATCCTAAGCTCATAAAAAATCCATCGATTCTACCATACCATGCTCTGGGTGCTTTCTTTAACCCATACAATGCCTTCTTTAGTCTACATACATGATTTTTCTAATCATTAGTATGAACCCTTTCAGTTGTTCGATATATACCTCTTCTTCAATCAATCCATTTAGAAAGGTCATCTTCACATCCATTTGATGTAGCTTCCACTTCATATTGGATGCCAAGGGAAGGATGGTTCTAATTAAGGTGTACCTAGCTACTGGTGCAAAGGTCTCCTCATAATCGATTCCCTCTTTTTGAGAGAATCTAAGAGCTATAAATCTTGCCTTGTACTTTTCTATACTTCAATATACTGAGTGTTTAGTTTTGAAGATCCATTTCGAGGATAGCACTGACTTGCCTTTTGGTCTTCGGACTACTTCCCACACATAATTATTTACAATGGATTGGTATTCCTCTACCACTCCATCAACCATCCCCTTCAGTTTTATTGCTTCTTTAAATCATGTCAGTTCTTTACCAACTAGATCACGCATCAAATCCATATAACTAGGGTATGACTTTGAATTCTTTCTTTCTCGGATGGTTCCTTCTAGGGCACCATGTATTTTTGCTTCTTTGATTACTTCATGAGCCCATGCAGGTTTTCTCTTTTGAGAAATCATTTTGCTGGGTAATTATTTAAGTAACTGAGGTTCTGTCATATCATGATCCTCATGCATATGGGATTCTTCTCCGTTTCTAACTGGCTTAGGACTTTCAACATCTTTGGGAGTTTCATGCTCCTCTTCATATTCCTTATATTTTTTGACTTCCCAAAGGCTATATCTTTGTAAAATATGACATCTATGTTAAGTTCAATTTGACGGCATCCTGGGATATAGATCCGATATGCTTTTGATTGTTCACTATACCCTATGAACAATCCCTTATTTCCTGAAGGATCTAACTTTGTTCTTGTCTCCTTGGGAATGTTGATGTATACAGGAAATAAAAATATATTTAGGTGACTTACTTCATGTTTTTTTTCTGGAAAACATTTATTCTAGAGTTTTGTTCCCAAGGGAAATAAGGGAAATTCTATTTTGTACATACATTTTTTTCTGGCTTCTTCTTCCCACATGTACATTAGTAGATATTGATCATGTATCATAGATTTCACAACTTCCATGAAATATCTATTCTTTCTTCCTTCCACACTATTTTGTTGTGGATTATAGGGAATAGTGAGCTCCCTCTTAATCCCAGCTTTCTTGCAGTAATCATTGAATTCATTTTGTGTGAAATCTCCTCCATTATCTGACCTCAATATCTTCATTTTCTTCTCATATAGATTTTCCACTAGGGCCTTAAATTCCTTAAACCTTTCAAACACTTCACCCATATTTTTCAAGAACCATATCCAAGTCTTGCAGGAGTAGTCATCAATAAAAGAATCATAGTAGACATACCCACTTAATGAATTGGTTTGCATTGGCCTGCATATGTATGAGTGGATAATACCTAAGATCTCTTTTGTTTTACTGTCACTTTTTGGATAAGGATTCTTAGTATTATTTCCTTGTGGACATCCTTTGCACAGTCCTTCATGTTCTATCTGAATTTCTGGTAGACCAGTCACAACCTTGCTTACAATTGCTAGATCTTTGAATAGAACATGAGCAAGCCTTATGTTCCATAGCTCACATGGGTTTATGGTACTAGTTACTAATGATGAATCTATATGTCCCTTCAATTTGTAGAGTCCTCCTTCTTCAACTCTGATTTCTGCTCCATCATCTATGGTTTTAACTCTTTTCCACATGAGAACTTTTCCATCCACAAAAGAAACTCTAAATCCTTTCTTATATAAGGATGAAATGGAAAGAATATTCTTCTTTAGTTGTGGGACACATAGGACTTCTTTCATCTTCATAGGCTTTCCAGAATCCAACTTATAGGATGCTTCTCCTATTCCTTTAATGGGGTATTGGGAATCATTTCCAAGCATTACTTTGTGTGTAGATTCCTTTTGTTCAAGGCATGAGAGTGATTCCTTGTAACTTGTCATGTGCTTGGAGGCACCACTATCAACTAGCCAAGTGTCATTCCTGGTGATAATGATCTTGTTAGAGAAGAGATTAAAACATATTATTCACTAGAGTCTTCATCCTTCTTTTCTTCTTCTTCAGATTCTTGATCACTATCTTCAGTAGCATGGGCTTGAAATATTCTCATATTTTTTATTCTCTCTTCTTTCATGGGACAGTTGATGGGAAGGTGTCCCGAATTGTGGCAAGTGAAGCATTCAAAATTTAAGAAGTCTCTCTTGGGCCTATTAAACCCTTGAGTCTTATGAGGATGGTCATGAATCTTCCTTTTTCCTTTAGTGTGATCTGTCAATGCTTGATCCTCATTTTCATTTATATTTTATTCTCTAGCTGCTATCCTTTCTTCTTCTTGGACACATTCTTCCCATAAAATTTTGAATTTGGTTAGTTTCCTTCTTAAATAGATTCCTCAGATAAAGGATTCCCAATGTATTGGAATACCATTTAAGGTTGTCATCAAAATATTTACTTCTTCAACCATATCATTAGTCACTTCTAACTAATCCTTGATTTGAGCCAATCTTGTAAAGTAGGACTGCAAGGTCTCTGAATTTTGAGCTCTTACACTTTTGAGTTGATTCCTCATGGTTATTTTCCTATTAATGTTTCTTCCTTCAAATAGACCAGATAGAGCATCAAACATTTCTTTTGGACTCTCCCTTAAGGATACTTGAGGAATCAAGTTATATTTGATGGATTCAGTTATGATCATTTTATCTATGATCATATCCTTCTTATAATTGGACTTAGCTTCAGCTTCTTCTGGTTCTTTCACTTCCTCCTTTACAAAGTTATCTAGATCATTCTCTTGTAGGATGTGCATAATCCTAGACATCCATGCTATGAAATTTTCAGCACCTTCGATATTTTCATCTAGCTTCGTAATCTTTGTCATATTTAAAGGACTAATAAATTCAAATGGAATAAGGAGGAATATTAATTACTTGAAGAAAACAACTCCTAACCAACCTCCTTCTGGATGACCTAGGATTTGATGCAGAAACCCTACTTTTTCAGTCGGGATCACAGGTAGAGCTAAGTGGTGGAGAATATGCACCTCCTTAGAGAGAGATAAACTGTATGTTCCTTTTTTTGTGATTGATTATGAAGTCTTGGGAAAACTGAATCCCTAGTTTGTCCTGGCAACAGTAACTAGTCCAAAATTGAAAATTCTTGGAATTTCATTCTATATTCACTAAAAGATGCTCTCTTCAGGGGCAAGTTGAGAGATCCCTCTTTTTGGGTTGATCTATTGAGGGAATTGTTTGGAGTAAAAAAACCCTAACTGTGTAGTGCTTCCTTTTAAGGTGGCTATGATACCATGTTGATTTTTCTTAATATGCTTAGATGATATATTAAAAAAAATTGTTACTAGTAGATCACTGAAAGAACAACAAGAACAAAAACATAAAAACAAAAGAACACAAATATTTTCCTTGGGGAAACCACAAGGGAGAAAACACCACAAAACTTCCTCAGTATAGAACTCAACCAGAGTAGTGTAAAACCCAAAAACTACTTCTCTCTTCATTCTGGCACACTAATCTTTCTCTCTCTTGCAAGACAAATTGAGTGAGTGAGTACAAATGAAGGGGAGCGCCTCCATAATTATATTCTTCAGTTGAATTGAATTCTAACCTAACAGGGCTGACTTGTCTAACTGACTGGGTCGACTTATCCAACTGGACACCAAAAATAGCATTCATTATATTCACACTTGGGTACTATTGACCTGACTTACATCCAGAGGTTTACATTGATTCTTTCAATGATACTAACAAGACCAAACTCATCTCTCGAAGGAGGAATATAATCAATACATATAGAATATCTTCCTAAGTTATATTACTTCAACAATATTAGTTCTCTAGTTATACATTTAATGAAATACAAACCAAGTTATTACAACATGTGAAGGAGACTATGATGCTTATATTGGTATAATGAACTTCTAAATAAACACCTACATATGTAGATGATGGATGAATAATAAAATGGATTTCATTAGAATGTTTTTTTAGTTATTTAACTGTGATTGCCCAAGAACTGCATTATAAAATAATTATGATACACACATTGCTTAATTAAAGACAGTTATTGAAAAACAAAAATCGATAAAAGTAAGAACCTAATTGAAAGTTGAAACATTGATGTAATTTATAATCTCGTGGAATATATGGTTTGGATTCATTGAAGATATAATGAAGATAAAAATATACTAAGGTCATTTCTCATGGGATTTTATCCTCACTTTTGAGGGATCAAGCAACTGAAATGTAGACAAGGTCTAGATTCTTTGATAAATTTGGAAAAAATGAAGATTGGAATTTTGTATTTAAATAATCATGCTTTCCAAACTAAGCTTTTTTACTTTGCAAGATTATCTTATTCGTTTTCGTACAACTTGTGGATATGAATCATAGTGCAACTTTTATTATGTTGTCAATCACAAATTTACATTTTCGGATTTTAGAACCCAACAAAAGTTGTGAGATTCAATAGGAGTAGTGCAATTGGGATAGTGATGGCATCAACCAATATTGTAATGGTTGAATAGTTACTTGAAGAGAATTTCATAAAATATTTCCATGAAAGAACTGTGATCAATGAATGATACAAAGTTGGTATCAATAGACCTTTCCGTATTTAACATACAAAGAAACTATATCAAGTATAATAAGTTCTACATGATTACAGGCCCCAATACCTTGATTATTCTTTCCACAAAAACAATAAACGTAATCCAAGCAATTACAATGAATTTTTTTTATTCTGTATTCCCCAAACTCATTTAAAATACTCTATCAAGGAGAATACTACAATATATGCCTTCTCACGGCTATCTTGCAAAACTAGTGTCATGATTCACTTACAGTCTTAAGGCTTATACCATTCAAAGAACATACATTATCTCCCCTATGGTGAATGAAATTAACGTCTCATTAAATCTAACAAGACCACACAATTAGTAATTCTAACAAAAAATTAACAAGCCATGTTGCAATGTAAAGTAGAATTAGAATGAATAGGAAAATATCTTACTCTAGGTATATTATAGTTTGACCATTCACATTTGGGATTATCAACATATGCCATGACCAAGATTTACCTTGTAAAAATTTAAATCAATAATTATTATAGGATTATCATGGCAATGTTTACACACATACAAGAGCATCACTATAACCAAAAGACATCAAATAAGCACATTGATTATTGAAAGAATCATATGGACATTAAACACGAGCTCTAAATCCAAGGAAATGGAATATTGGCATACAATCACCTCAACCATTATGTCTGCATGATATCGTATTCAAATCTATTTAGTTGAAGTTGCAATATATGATGGAAATCAATGAAAATAATGACCTCTTTTTCATATTGAACAAAAGACAACACAACGGGAATAATTATTTCATAAATTAAGATAAAATGTATAGATGAAAGATTCATTTCATCGTAATATCGTTTTACCAAGAAAAAACTTGTAGGATCCCCCATTTTCCCCAGAACATATAGATGGAAGGAATCTCAAACAAAAACCACAAGAGCAACTAGTAACCCCAATGGAGTCAACAAGATTGAAATTGTGACCTAAGGCCTCTCCATCAACAACATTCCCTGGACAGATGATTCAACCAATTAAGGTAACACTTGGGAATAATTTAATCATAGTACATGTAAACTATTAGTTATTGAATGAACATAAGTGATGTTGAAAAAAAGAGGACAAATATTCAAAAACCATCCTTTAATATCACAAAATGATCCAAATATTGATAACACAATATAGCACTATGTTACAAGCTTGGCAATTAGAGAGTATAAGGTAATGATATTTTTGACCTATAAACCATATTGCTCAACATGATATTTATTATCCCCTTTGAGTAATTCTACTTCAACATATTTATCAAATGAATCATAGACATATTGGCAACCTTTGAGATCAAGCTATAGATCTAAAATATATATTTGACATGGGACAAAATTAATCAAGCAATAAGAAAATGTACACAAAAAAACATGCAATAAATTATTAAATAATCCCATATTGAAGAAAAATACAATAAAATGACTCTTTGTTGACTTGTAATCTATAGTTATGCATTCAATGTAATTCATATGATGGCCCTGAAATAGTTATTGTATTGTTCCCTCGACAACTATCTCGTAAAATATTACAACCAACAAAATAACTTAATTACCTCCAAAAATATAATAGATCATTGTAAGTATGAAATAAAAAATTATTCTATTTTGCTAATAATTGGTTGCATTAAAGATATTATACCTTCATTTTGTCTTCCAACTTCTCAACTAAAACTCTGCTTAACTATTGAACATCATGTTACGTAAAATAATCATAAGAGTCCCATCCAAAATATTTTGTTAACTCCTTGGTTGCAACATTCATATCAATTTGAAGTGGTAGGAATTGTTAGATTTTTAACATTAAGCTAGCATTATATTAGGATCTTTAACTAAGAGAATAACAATCACAACAATCAAACATAAGAGACAATGAACATAGTATTTTTCCTCGGGGAAACCATAAATGGAGAAAACCTCGCAACTTCCTCAGAGATAGAATCAGCACCAAAAGTAAAACCCAAAACAGTAAGATGATCTCCCGATAGCAGTAGCCTCTTTCTTCCTAGCCCTAGTTTCTTCTTCTTCCTCAACTATGCACTACCATTGAGTGTGAGTGAGTGTGCGATAAATAGAGAGAATCACTCTCTATTTATACTAATTCCCGACTTGACAATGACTCACTAGGGCCGACTTCACTAGGTGAGTCTAACAACCTTAGGGCCCCAGAACTGCGAGGACTTTAACCCTTGAACAATAGGAGGGTTACCCACATTGAATTGACATGACTTGTTTATATTATAGAAACTCTCGATAGGAACATCGAGGCATGACATGACTCGAATACATTACAGACACTTCCCACAATAAACATCGAGGTACAATACCTAAGAAATACAAGTGAATACATTCCAAAGTTACAATTACATCAACACTCCCTCTTAACTAGGAAGGTATTTTCTCGACACAATTTATCAGCACAAGTCTTCTTCTATGTATCATCTGGATCATCATTGAGTCCTCGTCATCTTCAAGTCATCTTCATCTTCAAGTCACCTTCATCTCCAAGTCATCTTTATCTTCAAGTCATCTTCATCTGGATCTCGATCATCACTCGATCTGGATCATCATCACTAGATCTGGATCATCACTTGATCTGGATCATCTCTGTTCTGGAACATCTCTACTGGATCATCATCACGGGTGCTATCTCTTGATTCTTCTCATCACAAGAAGTTCTATAGAGCCAGCCCTTTTTGATGCTAGTTGTGGGCCTAGACTCCATGTAGGTCTTCTTCCAGCACTTATATCTGACCCTAAGTTAGAATGGCCTGCCCAACACTCACATATGACCATGTGGGAACTCATCCCACAACCCTGTCATAAAGGCCTAGCACTCACATCTGACAACCAATGTCAGAAAGGCTCAGCACTTACATTCGACCATGCAAGGAACCAATCCTCCATGACGAAAGGCTCTGCACTTACATCTGACAACCAATGTCAGAAAGGCTGAACACTTATATTCGACCATGCAGGGAACCAATCCTTCATGCTGAAAAGGATCTACACTTACATCTGACAACCAATGTCAGAAAGGCTCTACACTCACATCTGATCATGTAGGAACCAATCCTTTAGTCACATCAGAATGGTCCTCAGTCCTAGACTGAGCTTTCCTGGTAACTGACAAGGTGCATCCATTCCAAGAATGGCATTCAGTGCTTATATCTGATCATGTAGGAACCAATCCTACAGTCACATCAGAATGGCTCAGCACTCACATCTGACATGGAATGAACCAATCCTCTCACCATGATAGAATGGATCAGCCCTTACATATGACCATGGAAGGAACCAATCCTCTCACCATGTCAGAATGGCTCATAGACTCATCACTTCCCTTTGGAGGGAACCTCGATCTGGAGAACACCAATATTCTCCCTGAAGTATTCACACTTCTCCCTAGCCAATGGATTTTTCAACACATCATCTATATGTTCGTCCATCACAACATACTGGAGCTTCATGACTCCCCTCTCTACCATATCCCTGATATAGTGATACTTTATCTCGATATGCTTTGACTTGTCATGGAACACTGGATTCTCTGAAAACTTCACGCAACTCTGGTTGTCACAATGTATACAAGTAGCATCCAACTGGAGATCAAATAAGTCAGCCACTAGATTCCTCAGCTATACTGCCTCACAACTAGCTGAACAAGCTGCAACATACTCTGCTTCAGCTATACTCAGTGCCACACATGATTGCTTCCTGCTAAACCAAGAGATCACACCTGATCCTATACTGAAGCAACACCCTGAAGTGCTCTTCCTATCGATGGCACTTCCTGCCCAATCTGAATCAACATAACCCTCCAGGTTAATATTCTGATTCACCTCATACTTGAGCCCATAATCAATTGTACCCATCAGGTACCTTAGAAAATGCTTTGCAGCAATCAAGTGAACATATCTCAGATCTGTCAGAGACTGGCTCAAGGTGTTAACAACAAAGAAAATGTTTGGTCTCATGTTCGTCAGGTATATCAAGGACCCAATCATCTGATGATACATCATAGCATTAATCGCTTTTGATGAAGCATCACTCAATAGCTTCAAGTTCGATGCCATAGGTGTGGTGATGGCCTTGCATTCCATAATCCCGAACCTCTTCAGGATCTCTACTACATACTTCCCTTATCCGAGGGATATTTCATCCGCATTCTGCCACACCTCCATGCCTAGGAAATAGTGCATCATACCCAAGTCCTTCATTTCGAACTCAGCAGCAAGCTTCCTCTTCGTATCAGCAATCAACCCATCCATACCTGTTACAAATAGATCATCTACATATAGTAGGAGCATCACTGGGTTGCCATCTTCAACCTTGTAGTAAAGGTTGGAATTTGCTTTACTCTTGGTAAAGCCCAAACTAGATAGAAAGCCATCAATTCTATCGTACCATGTCTTGGGTGCCTATTTCAAACCGTATAGGGATTTCTTCAATCTACACACATGAGACTCCCTGTCATGTGTCTCAAAACTAAGTGGCTACTCTACATACACTTTCTCTTCCATTACACCATTCAAGAAAGAATTCTTGACATCCATTTGGTGTATCTTCCATTTCATCACTGCAACCAGAGCAAGTACTGATCTGATGGAATTGTATCTGGCTACAGGTGCAAAGGTTTCTTCATAATCTATTCCTTCTTTATATGAGAAGCCATGAGCCATGAATCTTGCTTTATATTTCTCTATGCTTCCATCTGCAGCATGCTTGATCTTGTAGATCAATTTAGAAGTTACAATTGACTTCCCTTCTGGTCTTGGGACAACATCCCAAACATCATTCTTCATGATCGATTGATACTCCTCGATCATAGCATCCTTCCATTCTTTCCGTTCTTCCGCTTCTTCATAGTTTGAAGGTTCTTTATTGATAAAGTCACACAATAAAGCTACATACCCAAAGTAGGACCTAGTCCTCTTCCTTTCTCTGTGATTCTCTTCTGGAGCCCCATATGTTTCTGCACCTCATATCTTTCTGCACCTTGGATAGCTTCCCATACCCAAGCAAGTTTCCTCTTGGGAGGATTCTTCTCCTGAGGTGGATCTACAGGTTCTTGAGGTTATTCAAATTCTCGATATCCTTCTTGAGTTTCTTCATTCATGGTTGTGTCATGAATTCTGGGTGCTTTTGATTCTTTAGGATCTTCAGTAGGTCTCTTTCTGGATTTGTTGCAAGTTGAGTCTTCGTCAAATATTACATCCCTACTAGTGTTGATATTATTGAATCTTATGAAGTATATTCTGTAAGCCTTCGAGCTTTCAGAGTATCCCACAAATATACCCTTCTTTCTTGAAGGATCTAACTTTGTCCTCTTTTCTTTTGGAATGTGTATGTACATTGGACAGTCGAATATTCTGAGATGGTTGACTTTTCGTTTCTTTCTGGAAAAGAATTCTTCGAGTGTCTTGTTCTCGAGTACCCTGTGTGGAGTACGGTTCTGTACATACACCATTGTTCTGGCAGCTTCTACCCATAGATGCATGGGAAGATCTTGATCATGAAGCATTGCTCTTGTAGCTTCCATGATAGTTCTATTCGTCCTTTCTACAACCCCATTCTGTTGTGGATTATATGAAGTGGATAACTCCCTATTAATCCTTGAATATTTTCATAAGTCTTTGAATTCGTTTGATGTAAATTCTCTGCCATTATCTAATCGAAAGGTCTTGATCTTCTTTTCTGTGTGGTTCTCGATCAAGGTTTTGAATTCCTTGAAATTTCTGAAAAATTCATCTTTGTTCTTCATGAATTAAATCCATGTCTTCCTAGAAAAGTCATCAATGAAAGAAACATAGTATACAGACCCGCTTAGTGAACTTGATGACATTGGTCCGCATACATCGGAGTGGATGATTTCCAATATTCCTTTTGCCTTTCTCTCACTACTTGAAAATGTCTTCTTTGTATTCTTTCCTTTCGCACATCCTTTGCAGACTCCTTAATGTTTTGCTTGAATTTTTTGAAGTCCTTCAACAGCTTTTCTTGCAAGTATTAGTGCTATGCAGTGCACATGTGCAAGCCTTCTATGCCAAAGTTCATTTGGCTCTACTGTGTCATGGACCAAATCTTGTTCTGTATGTCCCTTCAATTTGTATAATCCTCCTTCTTGTTCTCCAATTACTATTGCATCATCAATAGTATTTCCTCTTGGACACATGAGGACTTGGCCATCTACAAACACAACCCTCATGCCCTTTGCATCCAGTGCCGATATGGATAGAATATTCTTCTTTAGTCTTGGTACAAACAAGACATCCTTCATTTTCATAGACTTTCCAGAGTCTAGCTTGTAGGAGGATTCACCACTACCTTTTATGGGATATTGGTAGTCAACCCCAAGTTTCACCTTATGGGGTGAATTATGTTCGGATAGTTTCTCAAAATATTCCTTGAAACCTGTCATGTGTTTGGACGCCCCACTATCAATAAGCCAATCTTTTCTTCCATGAGTGACAGTTCCTGTGAGAGCAGAAATCAGAACATATTCTTCATCACTTGAAGAGTCTTCACTTTCTCATTTTACTTTCTTCCTGGGACGATCATCATCCTCAGCAATGTGAGCATGATGTATTATTTTGGAGTTCTTCTTCTTCTTGGATCCATTCTTATTCATGGGACAAATTATAGAAAAGTGTCCTCTTTCATCACATGTATAACATCTGAGTTTGGATGGATCCCTTCTTACAAAATTATTTTTTCTAATGAGAATGCTTACCTTGGTGATGATTATTTTCCCTTCTTCATTTCTTAGAGTGTACTGTGAGAGCTTGATCTTCACTTCCCATATTTTCTTCTCGAGCTGCAATTTGAGCTTCTTCTTATGAAAATTCTTCCCACAGTCTACTGAACTTGATTAGCTTCTTCCTAGCACGGATTCCTTGGATGAAAGAATCCCATGACCTAGGGAGACCATTCAAGGTTGTCATCACAATTTCTACATTCTCCACTTCTTCATCTACCGCTTCAAGTTTGTCTTTTATCTGGGAGACCCTTGTGAAGTATGACTGGATGGTCTCCTCATTTTGGATCTTTACATTCTTCAACTGGTTCCTTAGAGTCATCTTCCAGTTTATGTTCTTCCCTTCAAAAAATTTGGTTAGGGCATCAAACATAGCTTTAGGTGTCTTGAGGGAGGACACCTGTGCTATGAGGTGATCCTTGATTGAATCAACGATAATCCTCTTTTCCATAACCAAGTTCTTCTTTTGTAAGGCCTTAGCCTCATCTTCCTCTGGAATTGGAACCTCCTCATGGATGTAGGAGTCCAACTCATTTTCTTCCAGGACCAGGGAGATCCTATACTTCCAGGCTTGAAAGTTATAAACTCCCTCAAGATTTTAATCAAGATTGGTGTGATGAGACATCTTAACTGAGAACCTCAAATGGAAATACAAAATATTTAGATCTTACCAGGTCAAGATGTCAGATCTGGATTTGAAGCTGAAATTCTGTAGTGCTAGTTCAGGAGCAGATTAAGGTTTTTATTTTTTAGAGTTATGTCCAACCAAATGATTTGATATTGATCTCTAAACTTCTATTTTTGGGAGGAGATCAATCTAGGCCTGGGCTCACTGAAAAATTCCATTTATGTGGAAAGCCCTAATTTTCGACAGTAGTGTCGGGTCCAAAACTGAAAAACCTCAGAATTGGATTCTGCTTCGATAGAAAGATGTGCTCTAGGGAGGAGAGTTAATCCAACCTTCTTTTGCTGAAAATCTATGCAGAGAGATCCACAAAGTAGAAATCCCTGGTTCCCGCAGCTGCATAGTGTCTTCTTCTCAGGTTAGCTCTGATACCATGTTAGATTTTTAACATTAAGCTAGCATTATATTAGGATCTTTAACTGAGAGAATAACAAGTATAGCAATCAAACACAAGAGACAATGAACACACTTTTTTCCTTGGGGAAACCATAAATGGAGAAAACCTCGTAACTTCTTCAGAGATAGAATCATCACCAAAATTAAAACCTAAAACAGTAAGATGATATCCCGACAGCAGTAGCCTCTTTCTTTCTAGCCCCAGTGTCTTCTTCTTCCTCGGCTATGCACTACAACTGAGTGTGAGTGAGTGTGTGATAAATAGAGAGACTCACTCTCTATTTATACTAATTCCTGACTTGAAAATGACTCACTAGGGCCGACTTCACTAGGTGATTCTAACAACCCTAGGGCCCCGGAACTACGGGGAATTTAACCTTTGAACAATAGGAGGGTTATCCACATTGACTTGACATGACTTATTTATATTATAGAAAATCCCGATAGGAACATCGGGGCATGACATGACTCAAATACATTACAGACACTTCCCGGAATAAACATCAAGGTACAATACATAAGAAATACAAGTGAATACATTCTGAAGTTACAATTAAATCAACAGGAGTAGCATATTCATTTGCAAGCATGAAACATATGTGAAATGCGGGGATATTTTATGCTTCCAATCCTCTCGTTACCCTTGTATCCCTACCATATTCCTTTCCATCTATGATTTTGGTTTGTAAACACTAGTGGTCATGTCTTCCCTTATCATTTCAGAAAACATACCCTTGTAGGTATTTAACAGGTCTCTAATATTCTTTTAGAGATAAGAAAATATTTCGCTAAGCATATCATTGGAAATCTAGAATCTTATCTGATGGTGTAGATGAAACGGTCAATAGTGATTTCACTTGGTGGCACTGAGAAATTGGTGGTGTATGGTGAATTGGTATTCATTGAAAGCTTTGGTTCTAATATCAACAAGAATATCAATGCAAACATTTGCCCCACATAGGATAAAATTACTACTATACCAAATTCACGCTTCTACATCAAGTTCTATGATGTCAAGAGGTATGATTTTAGATGGAATGGAACCAACTTTTCATGTGGTGTATATTTTAGTGCAAGATACACCTTTATTGATATAAACATTCAAATAATGATTTGTTGGTTCTATAGCCTAATTATCTTCCTAAGTGAAGGGATTTTTTTAGTCATGTATGGATCCTAAAATAAACGACCAAGCTATAGGGGGTATAACGGGGTGGTCCACTTCCCCACCTATCAGGGTTATTTTTTAAGCAACAAATTACCCAAAAGAGCATGAAAAGAGAATAAAGAGACAAGAAAGAGTAGTCCACCCCTTAATAATGAAGAATGTAGATGAATAACTAGCCTCTTCAAGGGGGAAACCTCCTTACATAATGTATTAAGTACATAAGACAAAAAAATCTGAGATGATTCAAATGAAAAGGTCCCATTCCTATATATAGGAGACAAAGATGTAAAATAACAACTAATGCACCCAATCCAACATAACTAGCTATATAATAATCCGAATAGTCACTATTATCACAAATAGACCCAAGACGACATCTATATTATGTAATGAGCCACCATATAGGGGGTGATGTTCCGAAATTTAGGGATTAACATGCCCCTCTCCTTTAGACAAGTGTTTTCCTCAATGCTTTATTAGTTTTGGATTCTTTTGTATGAAGGTCGCATCTTCCCATGTCGAATATTCAACCTGTAAGTTCTTCCACTTGATGAGGTTCTCAGTAATATCCTAATTGTGTAGTTGTTTGTTTTTTTTGGTCCAGGTTACAATATTATTTTTCCTACTTCATCAAGCTATGGAAAGATAGTTTGAATTGGGATATTATTTCCTATTACCTTCTTTAAGAAAGGAACATGGAAAAATGGGTATACCCTTGAAGATGAAGGGAGATCCAATTTGTAAGCCATACTACCAATCTTTTGCAACACTTTATAAGGACCATAGTAATTGGGTGCTAATTTATTATCTTTATTTATTTTTTTAGGGACATTTGTTTGTAAGTTTTCAACCTAAAAATACCCAATCCCCTTCTTCAAAACTCTATTCACTACGACGTTGATATACTTATTGTTTCATTCTATTTTTTGACATAGTTAGGTTGCCCTTTAGTAACTAGAGAACTCCTTATTGATGCTCTAGGTGATATTCCATGGATTGAACTTTATATTTTATTTTTAATGGAGATATGATAGAAGAAGGATGGTACCCATAAAGTGACATAAATGGATACATTTTTATGACATATGGAAGGAATTATTGTACCACCATTCTGCCAAGGATAACCATTTCATCCACTGTGTTTGTTTGTCAGATGTAAAGCAACGAAGGTAACCTTCCAATTCACTATGTCAGTTTTTTGTTTAGATTGAGGATTATAGGATGAACTTTGAGCCAAATGGGTACTTGATCTAAAATTTCAGATATTTTAACCATTAATTTGCATTTGAATTTGCATGTTAAATACTCATAAAATATGCTTAACAACGGAAATTTTAAATGCTTTAAATCATTCACAAAGAAAATAAAAATAGATATGGAAGCCAAAAATAGAAGACACAACTGATAACAGAGTTAAACCCTCATGGGCTATGCCTTCAGGCCACTTCCAATGGGAATGCCAAATTATTAAGTCTTTAAAAACTTACAATTGAGTGTTCTAGGAACACTTTAGAATTATGTCTGACAAAAGCAAAAATAAACAAAACCACTAAATGCCTTGCAAAATTATGAGAAAAACAAGTATCAACTCGAATATATTCTCTCGAGACCTCCTATGGAACGCAAAAATAAAACACCCAATACCCTGCCTATACTAATGGTACTTTCCCTCCTCAATATATGTGCACATTAATGTCTATACTCGCCTCAAGATTTGTTCCCATGCCCTGTCTTGGAAACTATACCAAATATTGTGCGTTGAACTCTGAATTCTCCCGTCACTTTCAAAATCCATAGCATTTTATAAGGTTTTGAAACTTTGGTTTTAGAGTCGTGGGCCATGGCAGATGCTCCCTTTTGGATTCCTAACCTCCGCTAAAATATTATAACCAAAACCCTTCGTGGCATAACCAATAAATGGTACTTGTTTTAGTGGTAAAGCGTTGTGCTTTGGGGGGCCACAGCAGGATTTGAGCCTGGAATCCGACGACATCCGACATAAAGTATGTTTTTGTCGGATTGCAATGATGAAAAGTGTTGTACCTTCAAATTTCTTTTGGTCATCTTGTAGCATCGTCGGTTTTTCACTTTATTCATCATAGGTTTTTTACGAGTCTTCCTATCTCTTAACCGACCACAGTTCATCGTATTTGCAACAACAAGTGAATGGAGATTTGCCGGATTTGAGATGAATAGTGATCAATATATTTGACCCCCAATGGATCCTTCAGAGTCAGATGACCCACTAGAATACCTCTTTCTCCTTCTGGAACTACTCTTACTACCTTTTGGTTTTCCTGTACAATGCCCATAGCTCATCTACCTTTGGATATCTGTCAAACTCTGCAACATGGCTGCATTCAGCTGAATTTGCTCTTCCTAAGGTTTAATCAGGCTTCTCATGGTGGCTGTAATGTCATCATCAACATCGTCATCATCATCAACATCATCATCATCGTCATCGTCATTGTTGTCCTCATCATCATTAACAGCATCATCATCAACATCATCATCATCATCATCATCATTGTCGATGGTGGCATCGACGTCATCATCATCATCGTCGCCATCATCATCATCATCATCATCATCATCATCATCATCATCATCATCATCATCGTGGTCGTCATCGTCATCAACATCATCATCATCGCCATCATCATCATCATCATCATCGTTGACATCATCATCAACATCATCATCATCATCATCGACAACAACATCATCATCATCATCAACAACATCATCATTGTTGTCGTCATCGTCGTCGTCATATATATGGATCATCATCATCAAAATCATCGTTATCGTCATCATCACCATCATCATCATGATTGTCGTCATCGTCGTCATCATCATCATCATCGTCGTCGCCATCATCATCATCTTCATCATCATTTCATATGAGATCAACATGGTGATCACCATCACCATCATCATCATCATCATGTTAGATTTTTATCATTTAAGCAATATGATCTTAGGATCTTATCTGAGAGAATAACATGCACAACAATAAACACAAGAGACAAGAGACACAAAGAATTTTCCTCGGGGAAACCATAAAGGAGAAAACCCTGCAACTTCCTCAGAGATAGAATGAGCACCAATGGCAGCAATAAAACTCAAAGATAGAAACGATGATCTCCAACAGTTGTTCTATCTCTTGAGAGAGCTTCTCCTCTATCACTCATGTGCCCCAGTGAGTGAGTTTGTGTGTTATGTGTAGAAATGAAGAGAGCCTCACTACTATTTATATTCTTTCATTCACTTTATTTCCACTCCAACAAGTTGGCCCCACTTAACAATTACTTACCAGGGCTGAATTCTCTAGGAGAGTCTAATAAGCCTAGTGCCCCACAACTGTGGGGACTTTTCCCTCCGATAAACAAGGAGGGTTAACCTTGACTCAATTGTGGGGACTATTGCCCCGACTTACAATGGATGGTTAACCTCAATGAATTTACATGACTTGTTTACATTATTGAATCTCCTGATCGGAACATCGAGGCATGACATGGCATTGGTAAGTCATCTTCATCTTCAAGTCATCTTCATCATCAATTCATATTCATCATGAAGTCATCTTCATCAAGTCTGGATCATCACTGTATCATCATCGTTGCTTCCTTTATCTCAATCAAATGGTGCTATCTCTTCATTCTTCTCGTCATAGGAAGTTCTACAGAGCCAGCCCTTTTTCATGTTGGTTGTAGGCCTAGCCTCTAGGTAGGTCTTCATCTTCTTCGTCACTTATATTTGACCATGAGAGGAACACATCCAAGAACCATGTTAGAATGGCCCACCCAGCACTTACATATTTCATTCTCAAATATTGGCTCTCAGCTCTAGGCTGAGTGTCAGTCCCAGAATTAAACAAATTCCTGGTAACTGACCAGGTGCCTCCATTCTCCCAGAGAATGGCTTCTGAGCACTAAGCTGAGCTTTAGTCCCAGACTGAATCAATTTCCTAGTAACTGACCAGGTGCCTCCATTCTCCTAGAGAATGACTTCTCAACACTAAGCTAAGCTTCATTCCTAGACTGAATCAATTTCCTCGTAGTTGACCAGGTACCTCCATTCTCCCAGAGAATAGATTCTGTAGGTATTTATCATCTTTGGTCATACTGTAGAATCCTCAGGACTGATTACGTGCATCAACAAAACCTTAAAAGAGCATCCTAACATAGACTATAGGATCTCCAAGGATATTTTACATGTGACCGTCACAAAAACTCGAAAGAGCATCCTAACACAAGTTATAGGATCTCCCAGTATCTTTTCTATGTGACTACCACCACAAAACCTCGAAATAGCATCCTAGCACAGACTATAGGATCTCCAAGGGTATTTTCTATGTGGTCAAGAAAAACCTTAAAAGAGTTTATTACAACCTGCAAGAACTCTAAAGAGAATCCTAGGACTTTTACGAGCACATAGCTCAACCTATCAGATCTCCAGGGCTAATTGCATGCCTCTAATAGCAAAACCTCGAAAGAGCATCCTAGAATAGACTATAGGATCTCCTAGGATCTTTTCTATGCTACCTGTAGAAAAACATCGAAAGATCATCCTAGCACAGACTAAAGGATCTCCCAGGATATTTTCTATGCTACCTGCACAACCTGTCCATGACCAACCTATAGAAAAACCTTAAAAGAGCATCCGAGCATAGACTATCGGATCTCTCAAGATATTTTACATGCTTATATTTACAATCTATCCATATAGTATCATCCTAATACTCATCACAACATCATCCTAATGCATATCATCATCATATGATCATCCTGATCATCATCATAGCAGAAATTGAAGCATCATCCCGATGCTCATCACACAGTGCTTACATCCACAACCATGGGAAGGATCCTCCTACCATGCTTGGAATGGCTCCTGCAAATGTGTCCCATCACTTCTTCCTCGAAGTATCTTCTATCTAAAGAACACCAAGCCTCTCTCTGGAGTACTCAAACTTCACCCTGGCTAGTGGTTTGGTCAACACATTTACTATCTGCTCGTCCATTACAACATACTAGAGCTTCACTGAGCCTCTCTGCACCATATCCCTAATATAGTGATATTTCATCTCAATGTGCTTCAACCTGTCATGGAACACCGGCTTCTTAGACAACTTCACACAACTCTGGTTGTCACAAAAGATACAGGTAGCATCCAATGGGAGATCAAATAACTCAGACAGTAGCTTCCTGAGCCATATTGCCTCACAACTAGCCAAACAAGCTGCAACGTACTCTACTTTAGCTGTACTCAATGCTATGTAGGATTGCTTCCTACTAAACCAAGATATCGCAACTGATCCTATACTGAGGTAGCACCATGAGGTTCTCTTCCTATCAATGGCACTGCCTGCCCAATATGAATCCACATAACCTTCCAAGTTAATCTTCTGATTCGTATCATACTTGAGCCCATACTCAACTGTACCCTTTAGGTACCTCACTGCATGCTTTGCAACCATCAGGTGAACATGTCTCAATGTGTTCACAGCAAAGAAAAGATCTGATCTCATTTTTGTCATGTACATCAAGGAACAAATCATCTCACAATACATTGTGGCATCAACCGTCTCTAATGAAGCAACAATCAATAGCTTCAGGTTCGATTCCATAGGTATGGTCATGGCCTTGCAGTATATCATCCTCAACCTCTTCATGATCTCTACTTCATACTTCCCTTGTCCCAGGGATATTCCATCTGCATTCTTCCACACCTCCATGCTTAGAAAGTAGTGCATCATATCCAATTCCTTCATCTCGAACTCAGTAGCAAGTATCCTTCTTGCAACTTTAATGAGTTCCTTTTTCTGTCAGGAACAAGTCATCGACATATAACAGGAGCATCACTGGTCTTCCACCTTCAACCTTGAAGAAAATATTGGAATCCTCTTTACTCTCAGTAAATCCGAGATTCATCAGTAAGCTATCCATCCTATCATACCATGTCGAACCTCGGGATCTTTTGCAGTTACTCCCTCTGAAGTGGAGCATCATTCTCCCTCTTCCCTTCATACTTTATGCACTGAAACATTCTGTACTAGAGTGACAAGTAGCTTCCTCTGCTACTAATATTCTATGTATCCATCTAGGGTCACTGGATACCAAGATCCTTTATCTTGAAAATGTTCTTCTCTCACCCATCTGTGAGCTTGTCATCCCCTATAGGCTTTCATCTTCAACCTTGTAGAAAAGGTTAAGATCTTCATCACTCTAGGTGATATTCAAGCTCCTCATGTATGTGTTATCCCATGGGTGCCTTCTCAGCTCGTACAAGGCCTTCTTTCATTTGCACACATGAGTCTTCCTGTCATGTGTCTTAACTTCCAATGGCTGCAAATGTCTCTTCGTAGTCTATGCCTTCTTTTTGTGAGAAGCCTCATGCTACGAATCTTACCTTGTATCCCACGATGTTTCCATCTACTACATGATGGAACTACGAACTTACCTTTAGGTCTTGATACTGCATCCCAGACATCATTCTTCTTGAACCAGTCTTCCCTTTCTTCTTGGATACTTCTTCATCAATGATGTCACTGCATTCGTCATATTATTCTTCATCTTGGATTATTTCTCGAACTGTCGTCACTTGTTCTTCGGAACAAGTCTCATCCTTCTTTTCTTGTAGGTGATTGTACACGATCTTTCCTATAAGTCATATGCACTAGTTGTATGGTTAGAAACATTTCATAAGGCATATTCATAATGGCAAATTTTTATGCATAAATATATGATCATGCAACTATTTTAGCCAATAAAACATTCATCCATATCTCATGGAAACTTTCTAGATGCCTTCCATCTCTACCATGACAACATTGAGATTGTGCACTAATCCAATATGTCAGAAAAGAGGTTTCATTCTAGATAAGTAGCAATGGAGAGTTGTAACGAACCATGAGATACTTACCCATCACATGCATATTAGTAGTATATTGTCATTAATGCAAAAATTCTATCATGCATAATACATCAACTGAATATAAACAAATGCATAACAAAACAATATCATGAAATGACAATTGAATACTTATCTTTATTTGTTTCGTGGGTAGACTCCTTCTTGAGCCTTCAATTTCATCATCTTCTTCATTCATCATTTCTTATCCAAATGCTAAGATGGATAAGAGGTTCTTCAAGAGTTGAGTCCTTCGTATTACTCATCGCTTAAGGGATCTTCTTTGGATGGTGAGAGCTTGATCTTCAATTTCTCCCATATTCTCTTCTCTTATTATGAGTCGAGCTTCTTCTTCTTCCCAGAGTCTGTTGAAAGTAATGACTTCCTTCTGGAACACATTCCTCGAATAAATGAATCCCATGATCCTGGGAGGCCATTCAAGGTAGTTATCACAACTTCTGCATTCTCCACTTCTTCTTCTACTGCTACAAGTTGTTCTTTGATTTAAGAGACCCTCATAAAGTATGACTGTATGGTCTCTGCATTCTGGATCTTCACATTCTTCAACTGGTTTTTTCAAAGTCATCTTTTGATTTAGGTTCTTTCCTTTAAATAGCTTGGTCAATGAATCAAACATCTATTTCGGTGTCTTTAGGGAAGACACTTGTGGTATAAGGTGATCCTCTATTGAATCAACAATGGTGTTCTTGGCCTTGACCAATTTCTTCTTGTGTACGGTTCTTAACCTCATCTCCCTCTGGAACTAGAACCTCTCTACTTATGTAAGTGTCTAATTCATTTCCTTCAAGAACTAGTGAGATCATATACTTCCATGCTTGGAAGTTGTCAGCCTCACCAAGCTTGTCATCAAGCTAGTGTAATTAGTCATCTTGAAATGAGAACCTCAACTGTAAATAGCAAAAGATTAGATCTTCATTAGAGAGAATTTGAGGTCAAAAATGGGCCTCAAAAGGACCAAAATGTACTATAAAAATCAACTAATTACATTCTAGTAGATGACATCATCCCCCATGGTTGAGGTGGCATTGCATGAGTTAAGAATGCTTATATGTCACATTTTCTATGGTGGATGAAAGCCCATAGTTAACCAAGGTAGTGGGACAAA